>JAWWLR010091674.1:7313-18284 GCA_035041075.1 Acraspis erinacei | reverse complement strand
ATTTATTTAAGTCTATAAATAAAAATGTTGAAAAAGGCTATAGAAATGAATATCATAAAAATCGGTAAGTTAAAAAAATACTAGATTGCTCAACAAACTTCTGGTTCAAAAGCATGAAATTGCAATTTCTTGAAAAATAAAGATAGGCTAAAGACACAAATTGATTGGTTTCTGTATATATGATACATTTTAAGTTCCTTGTTTTTTATTTCCTAATATTAAAAGCGTAAACAATTTCAAATTTGAGAATAAAAAATTTTTAATGGCAAGATATTATGACACCTATTTTGTTAATTAAAAAAAAATGTATTACCTAACATTTCACTAATCTATGTTTAGTTGAGCATTTAACTTCATTAGATGAAAATTGATGTATCTTGTTAAAAATTAATCTTTTCTGGTAGAAATTAAATTTTGTTTGTTCTAAATTATTTTATTTGACTTGAAAATTAGTTTTTTTTATTTAAAATTAATTTTTTAACTTATGATTGTATTACATCATGTTTGCTTAAAAATTAATCTTCTTCAGTTTAAATTCTACAATTTCGTTTTTAATAATGAATTATAAATATAGTTTTTTTATTCTACGTTAATTTTTTTTTCTAACAATTTAACTAGATTTGGTGCTGGAATTTTTTGACAGACTTTTCATCTTTTTGTTCGAAAATTCATGTGTTTGGTTAAAAATTTAAGTATTTCATTGAAAATTTATTTGATTTGCTTGAAAACTTATATAACTGAGTATGACCCTACGTTATTTTTTGATGAAAATTGATCCTCTTTAGTTGGAAATTAGTCTATTTTTCACAATTTGTCTTTTTTGGTAGAAAATTAACTGCTTGGGAAGAAATTTTTATTAAGCTTACGTTTTTTTATTGAAATTTAAATTTGGTTACTAAACTTTTCAGTATTACACTTTTTTCGTACTTTTATCTTTAGAAATTTAATCATTTCGGTTGAAAATTCATCTTTTGATTTGAGGAATGAACTATATCGTAAAAAAATGATTTAAATTGATTGAAAACATATTTTTATAATTTAAAATAAAATTTTATTCTATTTATTGTTGAACATTTATGCTTCGGGTTGAAAATTAAAACTTTTTTTAACATGTATGATTTCAACAGAAAGTTAATTTATTTGGTTCAAAATTTAACTAATTTTGATGAAAATTATATTTTTCTTGATGAAAATGAATATTTTCATTTTAAATTGCATCTCTGTTGGCTAAAACCGCTAGTTTTTGGTTCAAAATTCAACTATTTCGTAGAAAATCTAATCTTCCTTTAAAACTCATATTTTGGTTTTGAAAATTATGAATGTTCAGCTAAAAAGATGAATTCTCAACGAAACAGTTCAATTTTCGAAAAAAAAATCACTTTAAAAACATATTAGAATTAGACATAAAATAATGAAATTTAACAACAAAATATTTAATAAAAATCGGTAATTTGTAAAGCTGAAGAAAATTTTTTGTAGAACACAGTTAGATTTTCAAAAAAAATTAATGTTCAACAAAAGAGTTGAATTTTCAATGAAGAAAGATCACGTTTGCGAATTTGGTTGAATTTTTAAAGAAAATAGTTTATCCAAATGGTTCATTTGACGAGCAAAAAGAAAAAGTTTTTTTAAGCAATGAATTCTCAACCCGAAAAATGCAATATTTAACACGAAATATGGATTTTCAATGAAAATGAAGGATATTCTACCAAAATAATTAAATTTTCCACAAAAAATTAAATGTTTAAGCAAAATATCTGATTTTTTCTTGTACAAAGATAAATTGCTTATCTATAGGAAGCAATTTGTACAAGAAAAAAACTAATAAAAAATACGTCAATTTTCCGTATAAATATTCTAATTTTTAAGCAAAGAAAAAATTCTCTAGAAAACAAAATTAAATTGTCCGGAGTATATACCCGGAGTATGTGAATTTTAAACGAAAAAGTTGGCTTACAACGAAACAATTGAATTTTCAACTGAAATTATAAACCTTCAAGAAAAAACTTAATTTTTTACAATTCGGTTCAACCTCAAACCCAGTTGTTGATTTTCAGCCAACGAAGATACATTTTCAACAAAATATATAAGAGTTGATAATTAAATCAAAAACAATCAAAATCAATAAAAAATATAAATTTTTAACAAATAGGTTATATGAAAACTAAAATAGGTTAATTTTCAACAAAAAAAGTTGCATTTTTGAACGAAAATAATGAAGTATCAATAGGGGATTTTCAACAAAAAATATAAAAATTATATTTTCAGTAGAAGCAATTTATTTCTCAACTAAAAAAATAATAATATTTGATCAAAGGTGTTTAATTTAAAATCAAATAGAAGAATTTTTAACTAAAATGATGCTTTTTGACAAAGAAGATTAACTTTCCACCAAAAATGACTAGTTTTCAACAAAATAACTAATTCTTCATTCGTAAAGATCAATTTTTGAACAAATACTGGAATATTTAAATAAAATAGATTAATTTTCAACAAAATATCGTACATTTAAAATTCAGTTGAAAATATTGATTCTCAAGAAATAAAAAAAAATTTCACAAGCGTGGTTATGACTCATGCACCCAGGCGCTTCTCTCTCTCTCTCTCACTCATATTCTCTAGGGAAGGCTGGCAGCGGCTGCGAACTTGCATACGAAATTAATTTAAAAAATCTCCTTAAATTAAATATGAGATTTTATTTTTATATACATTTAATTCAGAGAGAAGACAAACAAAGGAAATTAACCGTTGTTATAAGATAAGAATCACTCGATCCTTAATTAATGCGGATTATTATACTTATTGTTGAACTTTAGCGCAACCTTAGTTATTAAATATCTGATTAACTTGCTTCTTATTTTAATTCAACTTATTTGAGGTTTTACTGCGTAATTTTATGTTTATTCGGTATTATTTCTATGTGTAATTTAATTTCCGTCTTTTCTTTTATATTCTTCTACTCTTGTTCTAATTTATGTTTACTTTTAACCTAGTTTTAAATATCTCCTTCCTACATTTTTATCTCTATTTTATATAATCTCCAATTCCGTTTTCTATTTTATGTATTATATTTCTTGTCTCTTCTGCTTTTAATTCGTGTCTTATATTTCGTATAAATTCAGTTTCCGTCTTTCTCTTTTATTTTATATTCTCTTTCACTTTTGTTTTATATTCTCTTTATATTTTATCTTCCACTTTTATCTTATATTTCTTCTTAAATTCTAATTTTATTTTTGTATTGCGTTTCCCGTTTCTATTATCACGATCTTTTTTTTAGCTTTAATTTTATTTATGTGTTACATTATACTTCGTTCTGTGTTTTTCTATTTTTATTTCTTATATTATTTTCTCTACGACAGTCTAACTCATTGCAGAGTTAAGACTTTTTAGCGAAAGTTACGGAACGGCGGCAACATTTTGGAACGCTACAGCGCGTTTGAAAAGTTGCAAACACGCGCGAAAATCAGAGAGAAGAGGATGCCGAGGCGTCCGAAACGCCCCTTCACCTCTCTCTTTATTCGCCGAGAGCTCCGCGCCAACCGACGGTCGGCAGCCTCTCGGCCGACTACCTTAAAAGACGGGTGCATCGACCCAAACGAGGCACTCTCGCTCCGATGATCTCACAGGACTCACCTCCTCGAGAAGGTCACGATACTTTGTATCATTTTTTTTGGCAAAATAGTTTTATAATTAAATCAATTAGTTTATTTCAAACCTCCTCTCCCCGCTCCTCCTTAGTGGCGGTCTGATCGTGTAGCCCCATCGAGCTCTTGCTCTCTCTCTCCCTCTCTCTCTCTCTCTCTCTCTCTCTCTCTCTCTCTCACACCAACCAACATCCTCGCCTACCTCTCTACTCCGAAGTCTCTCTCTCTCCCTCTCTAGAGGTCGTAGTGCTCGTTCGCAGCCCCGCACCCCACGACTCTATATTCTTTCCAGAGGTCGGAGTGCTCGTTCGCAGCCCCGCAACTCTCGAATTTTCTCTCTCTCTCTCTCTCTAGAGGTCGGAGCGCTTTTACAGCCCCGCAACCCTCGCAACTTTCACTTCCTTTCAGAGGTCGGATCGCTCGTTCGCAGCCCCGCAACCCTCGAACTCTTTCTGTCTCTTTCCAACTCAAGGGGATCCTTGATCTACCGTCCCTGCAAGCAGACGCGCATTGGCCGTCGTCTTGCAGCCCTCCGCGATGCATTCAATGCAAGTTGTCGCATTGAAGACTCGCTGCCAACTGCTCCACCCAGCCTCCTAAGGCCACCGTTCGCCCGGTGGTCATAATCCCTCCCTCATAATTCCTCCTCTCCTACATCTTCCAGCCCCTGGAAAGGCCCTCTACCCAAGGACAGCGATGATGACGACATCGTCGAGGTGGTAAAGAAGCGTCCTTCCACCCACTAACGCGACTCACCTTGAGTCGAGCAATCCTTCCCCTCCCTCGCCTCTTTCCTCTATCCACCCTGACGAGGGGACAAACTCGTCCCTAAAAAAGAAAAAAAAGGTCATCAGACCGAACATCGCCTCCGGGCACGTCTCGGGTCCGCCCGAGACACAGAAAACACCAGCAAGTAGCAATTAACTGGAAGCTTCGGTGTCCACTGGCCCTCAAGAGGACTCCAGCCGAGGGTTTCGGTTTCCACCGGCCCTACGACCTACAGGTTGGGCACCTGTTTATCCAAAGCCAAGGTGCCCCACGCACCTCCTTGAGGCAGAACAAGCAGCAGTCCTAAGAGCGACAGGAGTTGCCACGCCAGCGCCGTGCAGAATCACGATAGCCGCCAGAGTCAGCGAGACGGCCTCTCAGCGTACGCAGCAGGTTCTTATGAACCACCCACCATCCAGAGCCACGTCAGCACCCGTTTGGCACTCTCCAGGCAGCTACGCCAGCGCCCGGTTGGCGCCCCGACAGCCGATAGACGTCTTCCAGTCGTCGCCTCTCCACGCAGTTCGGGCCGCGGTGTCCACCGGCCCTAACAAGTCAGCCACGCCAGCGCCGGGTTGGCGCCCCGACTGCCTACAACGTCTGCCAGGCGGATACCGAGGCCCGCTCGGTATCCACCGGCTACATACGTAACCGCATACGCTCCTTTTAGATCAAGGCTGGGACAAACAACAATCCCGAACCCTCCTTGTAAACACCTAAAAGATGATTTTTTTACCAAGAAGATTGATTTACTATTAAAAAAATTGCCCGCTTCTCTCGCAAGTTGCAGCGCATACTGGTTCTCGCAATTCAACAATTTTCAAGGGAATTAAATTATTTTTATGAAAATGTAATTATTTGGAAGAAAATGTAAATAATGGGTATAAAAGTAACTTTAACAACAAACAAATAAAATTTAACAACAAATTTTCAAGAATATAGTTTTAGTTACAACAGGAATAGCTAAATTTTTAGAAAAAAATGAATGGTTAACCAAAGAATAAAGAAATCTGGAACAAAAGGGCTCAATTTTCAAACAATGTGGAATTTCTAATTAAAATGATGAATATTCAACAACAAATTTAATATTTGACAAAAGAGTTTAAGCTTTAACCAAGTAATTAAAGTCTCATTTCAAAAAAATGCAGCAGTAGAAATTTCCATCAAAAAGTATTTTAATTATTAATCAAAGACAGTTGAGTTTAGCAAAACATTACTTTTGAACGTCATTCGAATTTTCAACTAAGAAAGATTCTTCAGACAACAAAGAGAAAATATTTAAAATATGCTGTTAAATTTGTAAGGAAAGAGATCAATTTTTAATCAAGAACCTTAACTTTTTACTGAATCGAACAAAACTTCCAGAAATTACATTAATTTTTAGTAAGCATTTTAATTTTCAACTACCAAAGAACAATTTTCATCAAAAAATAGAATATTTAAATTTTTATTAAAAAAATTATTGCAAACAAAAAAAGAATTTAACTTAAAATACTTAAATACATAAATGTAAAGCTACTTTCAGAAAAGAAGAATCATTGTTATTCAATTTTCTATTACAATTTAAAAAAATTAAGCAAGCCCTCAAAATAATTCTCGGACTTAAAAATAATTTCCTGACAAAATGATATTTTTCAGGATTTCCTGATGGGGTAAACAGAATGAATCTATAAAACTGCCCCTAAAAATGTAGAAACATTAAGAAATCAAGAGATAATCATAACAATATCTTAATGGAAATATATGAATTATTTCGTGCTATGTGGGGTATATTTTAATGCTTTTAACGGCAAAAAAACTTGAAGTATAGAAAATCAATGATTTTGATAAAAAGTTCGATAGTGTAAGATTTACAAGTTTATTAAAACAATGTACAGGGAATTTTTTCAATCTTGGAAGTACGATGAATCGTCGTCAAAATGGAAATATTATAATTATTTACACAATTTATTTATTGTACCGTACTTTCTTGTGAAAGAACGCGATTGTATGCCTTTTTCAGCTGTGTTGGAAAAAAAGTATGGCCTTTTACAAAACTTAGAAATATGATGCATCATCTTCACCACAATCACGCTTTTAAAATTCTTAGCTTTTCAAAGGAAATATCAAAATTATCTACAAAATTTTTTATTTACCTTGCTTTATGGACTTTAAAAAAGGCTGTCTCTAATCGAACTGAAAAATTGGGCAAGTTGGAAATAGAAGGCAACTTAGCACAAAGAAATTGAGTAAATAATTCTACTCTTTCCATTTTGACGCAGACTTATCGTATTTAAAATATTCACTATATTGCCTTGATATTTTTTTAATAAAATCTCGTTGAAAAGTCGCGTCTTTTGCTTGAACTCAAATGATTTTGGATAAAAATTGAAATATTTTTTGCTGAAATATCAAATGCTACATTTTATATTCAGAATTTATATTTTTTGAAAGAGAATTTAATTACTTGATTGAAAATTCATCTCTTTGGTTGAAAAGTGAGCTATTTCGTTGAAAATTCTTTTATTCCTTGGTTGCTAATTACTTTTTTTACTGAAAATTTAATATAATTTCACTTTTCTACGACACAGTTAAATCATCATCTAAGTAGCTACGTTTTCATAAAATAGAAAAATTTTTATACAAATAGTGTAATTTCATAAAAATCATTACATTTCTATAAAGATAGTTTCACTATTACCCATATAATTAGAAATTTACACAAGAATATAAATTTTCAACAAAAATGTTATTTGTCAACCTGAATAGTTGAATTTTTAATCCCATAATTTAAATTTGGAACAAAATTAATTTCTCGCAAATTTTTTCCATTCGCAACCAAAAATATGAAATCAATTTTTTAATTATATTGGCTTAAAAATAGTAATTTATAACAAGATAGTTGAATTCTCAATAAAAAATGAACTTTCAACAAGCAAGATTAATTTTCTACCCAAAAAGACGAATTTTCAAAAAAATAAATGGATTTTTTATCAAATGGCTAAATTTTTAACTTACCAACAAAATATAATTTTTAACCGAAAATATAATAGTTAAGTTATCAGATAAAAAGATTAAATTTCAAACAAAAAAACAAACAAATTTCTAATAAAAATGTCAGATATTCATCCGAGAAGGGTAATCAACCAAAAGTGAATAAATCAACATTTCTATTAACCAGTTCAAGTTTTATGTAAATAGCTTCAGTTTCCAACAAATAATTAAATTTTCAACAAAAAATAGGAATTTTCCAAAAAAATTATAGACTTTAAAAAAAGGAATTAAATCAAAGAGAAAAGATTTCAACGAAATAGTTACATCTTCACCAAAAAGGAATAATTTTCTCGAAGTTTCTATAAGTTGGACTTTGAAATTCATTTTTTAAGAGAACATACATTTTTTACAGCTTATGATCTAATCAAAATTTCTTTTTAATTTGGTCTTTATATAAAGTAGATATCATGTGATTTGTAGGCTGGCTAAATCTTTTATGTGATCACGAGCCCTTTTCTCAATATAATCAAGTTGACGCATTTTGCTCGAAAATGAAGGAAGATGAAAAATAATTTCAAGATCAGTGTTTCCATATCTAAAAAAGTTATAACAAAAATTCCTGCAGTTTTTTTATATCTTACATTGTTTAAAAAAAATTCCTAAATTTATATATTCAGGAAAAAAATTATCTCGGTCACAAAAACGGTTTAGGCTGCATAGAACTGAGAGGATATCTTTCTTACACTATCAACATTTTTTTTAATAGATTGAGAAAAAAAATGATGGGCTTTTTCAGAACTTCTTACGTATTTTTTTTTCCAATCTTTAAAAGCATGAGCAAAAGATCTTTTGGAAAACTCCAACTATTTTATTTTTAGCAATATTTTGTTAAGCTTCTCTTCTCTTTAAATGTTAATTAGCAAAATTTTTGATTAGTTCTTTAGTGATTTTGGTTTATTATCAAGTACTAAACTTTTGTCAGGTGCTTTCTTTTAAATTGTATTGAATTTTGTGGTACTTATGAGAGGGCAGGTATTAAAAGGCTTGGTTTTTAACTTCAGACAATTAACGAGAAATAGAATATTGTTGAATACAATTCTAATGTGACAATTAAGACGCAATACACTGTAAAATCATGATTTCAGTCAAGAAGAACCATGCTTTTTACAAGTTTACCATTATTCCCTTCTTTTAATTTTAAGAGACTCGCAAATCTTATACAATCGCATTCTTTTTATCAAACTCTGCTATTTGCCATGTCTCGTGTCTCTGCTATATTATTTCAATGAAAATATACCCCATACAGCCCAAAAATTTCATAAGTTTCAAGTGATCTTTTCACTAAGAAACTCTTTAGATTTTCTCTTGCTGGTATGAGCTTTTCATGAATCAAAATTCGAAAGAAATATTCTTCTAGGATGTCAGATTTTTTAAATAATTGAGTTCAAAAATATCACTCCCGATACACATGGTGTTACAGAAAGATTTCGATTTCGGATCGATTTCAGCTACCAGTAATCGAGTATTTATTTTACGGAATGAAACATTTTTCATGTTTGATTCTATTTAAAGCAATAAGTTAAAATAAAATTAGGGTAATAATAAGAATAATATTAGCACTGTAAATTCCGAGATAATAGACGGTTTACTAATATTATATTACCTATATTATATTACGTATATTATATTGCACTTACTGGTTAAAGCAATGAAATCGATGCAGATAAGGAATAAGATGCTCATCTCCATTTATGCGCGATAGATACCCAACGATAAAGAACTTGAAATTAATTTGTAAGGTCTTGACGATAAACTGTAATAGGACACTACTTGGAATGTGCTCTCTTATATACGAGTAGTAAGCGGAATGACGAAGCTTGTTTACCTTACATAATACAATTTTTCATACCTGCAAGATTCATTACACATAGAACCTTCACCTGAGATTCAGTTAATCATTTCCTGAATTTTTCTCTGGTGTCATCTGCCCCAAAATTTTTATTTTTTATTTTCAATTATGTTTTTTGTGCGAATGAAACTAAAACTAAGCATCCTATCGAAGAGTAATTAATAAAAAAATTATAGAACTTTTCTGTATGCAACATTTTTGTCTAATCAATAATTTTTTAAATAGCATTATACTTTCTTAAGGGAATGATCTTTGCGCCTTTCCCAATATTTATAAAATAATAATTAAGAGCAGGTGAAAGGTCTGTAAATAACTAGTAAAATTTTTGTCTTGAAAGATGTTTCTCCCTAATTTTCTTGTATTATTTGAACATTAATAAAAAAATTTCAGAAAAACCGCAACTTTCTAGCACTTGTATAAGAGTTACAAACAATAATAAATTGTTCATGCAACTATTTTTTTTAACTTGTAATAATTATTACCACATTCAGTGAAAACCGGACTTAATACAAAAATTCAGATAAAGCCGCAAAGATCTGTCATTAATATAGATGAAGATAGTTACGAACAGTAATAATTTGTATACAAAATTATTTTTTCCCAACTTAAATAATTATTAAGTCACTCCAAGTCAAATATAGACAAATAATTAAAAATCGTAGAAAAATCGCAAATTTCTACCATTAAGAAAAGAGAATATTCTTGAAAATAATAGTAAATTGTTTAAAAAACCATTTTGAAGTTGAATTAATTGTTACTTCACTTCTATCGAACAATAGTAATATCAGTCTTAAAACCTATTAATAACACAAATAAGTCAAAAATACCCACGAATGGTTGTGTAGCTGTGAGGATACGATCGATTATAGTATGGGATACCGGATAGAGAGAATGAACCAGGGGAGGACAGAAGACGAGAGTCAAGGTTTAATAGGAACTATGTGTGGATTATACCAATGGAGAAAGCGCAATATTTGTGTGAGAGAGGAGAGCAAGGAAGTCAGGAATTTATAGCGAGAATGAGATCCAGATGCATGGACAGTTATAATAGGTTCTGGCTTTCTGGAGAGAAGAGGATGTGTGAATTGTGTGGGAACGGGGATGCAAAAGTGGAGCACTGGTTAGAGGAGTGTGAAGAGGTGGAAAGGAGTGGGATAAGCCTGTATGCATTTTTGCATGAAAGAGGGGACAAAAGGGCAGTTGCATGGGTGAAGGGGGTTTTGGGTAAGACGGAGAAGAACAGAAGGAAGGAGGAAGAGTAATGCAGAAGGAAAGATTGTATATAGGAGAGGAAGTAGATATAAGAAAATTGTATATATTATAAATAGTAGATAAGGATTAGGGATTAGCTGCGGAGGCAGAGGTTGGCAATGCGAGGCAAAGCGAGAAAGTAGCGTCATGCGTGCGAGGCGAGAAAATAGTGACATGCGTGCGAGGCGATGTGAAGCGAGGAAGGCAAGGTCGGCTTAGAGATAATGTGTGGCTGGATGTTAGTTTTTAAAAATTTAGTTGTAAAGAAATACTGTAAAAATGGAAGTGTAAGCAAGTCAATTTTTTAAGACAAGCAAGCTGAAAAATAAATGTTTATCTATCTATATGAAATAGAAAGTTAAAAATATAGGTATATTTTTAAGTTATTTAGAGTTTAAAGGATTAAACCTCTAGTTTTATTTTTTA
>JAWWLR010091131.1:0-18292 GCA_035041075.1 Acraspis erinacei | reverse complement strand
TATAATCGATTCTAACCAAAAAGGGGGTATGAAAAAAATGGAAAAATATGAAAATCCACGAATCCAGGATGCAGTTGGTTGTTTCAAAAACAAAGAGGATTGTTTTCAAAAACATTTTAGTTTTTTTTAGTTTAATAACCTATATTTTTCTGTTTGAAATGTAATTTTTTCCGTAAGTAATTTTAAATTCTTACCGGATCTGTAGCATACTTGGGCGGTTGGAACACAGTCGCGGGTCCTGTTTAGAGAAGCTGGAAGCCATTCCCGATTTCCGCGCACATCCACAGCTAATCTACCACCTACTCCTGCACGCATTCCAGCTGCAATGCTATCACTTGCTCCATAAACTATGGAAGCGTCCATGAAAGAAGTTACAGTCGTCAACTGAAACCAGAATTAATTATTTTTAATTATTTAAAAATTAATTAATTGTTTTATCAGGGCTGGCTGCAAAAATTCAGTTTCAAAATTTCCTGGCTTTTCCCTATAGTAACCTAATATACACACTAGATAATGCAATTTTTTTCTACTAGGGTTGATGTTAATCTACACTAATATTTGGGATAAGACTTGGGATCTTTAAAAATTTATTTAAATATTTCAAATCGTATTCGATTTTTTTTAATCGTTTAAGACTTTTATAATCTCTTTAAATTCCTTGGACATTTTTGTTCAAATTGCCAAAAAGACATCAAATTATTTTTAAGCTTTTGAAATCGTTTGAAAGTCTTTAAAGCTCTTCAAAATTCCTTTCATATTTCGAAAATCCCCTAAAACATTTCAAGACGTCTGGAATACCTTCAAATTATTGAAAAGTATTTTTAATTTCTTGGGATCTTTTACAATTCCCAAAAATCTTTCAGTCGTTTGTAATTTTTTTTATATGTTTGAAACATTTAAAAGATCTTCAAACTTCCTTAAAAATTTTCAAAATACCATAAAATTATTTAAATCCCTTGGGTTAGCTTCAAATTATTAAAACATTAAAAAAATCCTTGGGATCTTTTAAAATTCTTCAAACTCTTTAAAATACTTTGGAACATCTTCATATTATAGAAACGTATTAAAAATTGATCGGGATTTTTAAAAATAGTAAACATATTTCAATCGTTTTTATTTTATTTTTTAATAGTTTGAAACTTTTAAAAGATCTTCAAAATTCCTTCAAAATTTTCAAAATACACTAAAATCTGCTAAAATTATTTAAATCCTTTTGGTTAGCTTCAAATTATATAAACACATTAATAATTGCTTCGGATCTTTTGAAATTCCCTAAAATCCTTAAAATCCTTTGGAATATCTTGATATGATAGAAACGTATAAAAATCTATGGGGATTTTCAAAAATACCCAAAAATACTTCAAATCGTTTTTAATCTTCTGAAATCGTTTGAAACTTTTAGAAGCTCTTCAAAATTCCTTTTAATTTTCTAAAATGCCCTAAAGTATTTAAGGAACTCTGTAATATCTGTAAATTATTTTAAAATATTTAAAATTCCTTGGGATCTTTTTTAAATACTAAAAATATTTCAAACGTTTTTATTTTATTTTTTAATAGTTTGAAACTTTTGAAAGCTCTTCAATTTCTTTTTGTATTTTCAAAATAACCCAAAAAATTTTTAATCCTTTGGAATACCTTCAAATTATTGAAAAATAATATAATTTTCCTTGGAATTTTTTAAAATTCTCAATAATATTTAAAGTCCTTTGAAATTTTTTAAAATAGCTTGCACATTCGAAAAGCTCTTAAAAATTCCTTGAATGTTATGAGAATATCCTAAAATATTTCAAAACGTATGGAATACCTTCAAATTATTGAAAAATATTTTTAATTTCTTCGGATCTTTCAAAATTCTGAGAGAAAAATCAAATCGTTTTTAATTTTTTTAAATCGTTTAAAAACTTTTAAACGCTCTTAAAAGAATTCCTTGCAAATATTTAAAATGCACTACAATCTTTTAAATCCTTTGGAATATCTTAATATTATAGAAACGAGTTAAAAATTACATGGGATCTTTTACAATTCCCAAAAATATTTTTCAATATTTTGTAACCTTTGAAAATAATTTGAAACTTTTGAAAGCTCTTAGAAATTCTTTGGCATCTTTTAAAATTCTCAAAAATGTTTAAAATCGTCTGAAATTTTTTGAAATCGCTTGAACCTTCTTAAGGCTTTTAAAAATTCCTTGAAATTTTCAAAATAACCTAAAATTATTTAAATCCCTTGGAACACTTCCAAATTTATTGCAACATATTAAAATATCCTAGGGATCTTTTGAAATTCCCTAAAATATTTCAAATCCTTTGGAATATCTTGATATTATAGAAATGTATTAAAAATTCATTGGGATCTTTTAAAATTCCGAAAAACATTTAAAAATCGTTTGTAATCTTTCGAAATAATTTAAAACTTTTAAAAGCTCTTAATTTTTTTGTATTTTTGAAATAACACAAAAAATTTCAAATTATTGAAACATAATATAACTTTCCTTGCAATTTTTAAAAACTCTCAATAATATTTAAAATCTTTTGAATTTTTTTTAAAAAGCTTGAACGTTCTTAAAGCTCTTAAAAATTCCTTGAAATTTTCCAAAGTTCCTGAAATTATTTAAATCCTTTGGGTTAGCTTCAAATTATTTAAACATATCGAAAATTCCTTGTGATCTTTTGAAGTTCCCTAAATTCTTTAAAATCCTTTGGAATATCTTGATATTATAGAAACCTATAAAAAATTCATTGGAATTTTTAGAATACCAAAAAACACTTTAAATCTTTTTCAATCTTTTGAGATCGTTTGAAACTTATAAAAGATCTTCAAAATTCCCAAAAATATTTAAAAATCGTTTTTAATCTTTCGAAATAATTTGAAACTTTTAAAAAAAATTCAATTTCTTTTTGTATTTTCAAAAGGACCCAAAAATTTTTTTAATTCATTGGAATATCTTCAAACTATTGAAAAATAATATAATTTTCCTTGGAATTTTTAAAAATTCTCAAAAATATTTAAAATCCTTTGACATTTTTCGAAATAGTTTGAACCTTCTAAAAGCTCTTAAAAATTCCTTGAATGTCATGAGAATATCCTAAAATATTTCAAAACGTATGGAATACCTTCAAATGATTGAAAAATATTTAAAACTTCTTGGGATCTTTCTAAATTCTGAGAAATACTTCAAAACGTTTTTAATTTTTTTAAATCATTTAAAAACTTTTAAACGCTCTTAAAACAATTCCTTGCAAATTTTTAAAATATACTACAATCTTTTAAATCCTTTGTAATATCTTAATATTATAGAAACGTGTTAAAAATTACATTACATTACATTAATTAAATTACGTGTTAAAATTACATTATTAAATTACATTCTAAAAAATATTCAAAATCGTCTGATTTTTTTTTTAAATCGCTTGAACCTTCTCAAAGCCCTTAAAAATTCCTTGAAATTTTCAAAATACCCTAAAATTATTTAAATTCCTTGGAACACTTCCAAATTTATTGCAACATATTAAAATATGCATGGGATCTTTTGAAATTCCCCAAAATTTTTCAAATCCTTTGGAATATCTTCATATTATAGAAATGTATTAAAAATTTACTAGAATTTTTTAAAATACCCAAAAATACTTCAAATCGTTTTTAATCTTTTGAGATCGTTTGAAACTTTTAAAAGATCTTCAAACTTCCTTCAAAATTTTTCAGAAACTCTAAAATTATTTCAATCGTTGGGATAGTTTCAAATTATTTAAAAATATTAAAAGTTCCCTGCGATTTTTTCAAATCCCCTAAAATCTTTCAAATCGTTTGGAATATCTTCCTATTATAAAAACGTATGAAAAATTCCTTGGGATCTTTTGAAATTCCGAAACATATTTAAAAATCGTTTGTAATCTTTCGAAATAATTTGCACCTTTTAAAAACTCTTCATTTTTTTATTTTGGAAATAACAAAAAAATAAAATAAAATTCTTTGAAATAACTTCAAATTATTGAAACATAATATAACTTTGGTTGCAATTTTTTTAAATTCTCAATAATATTTAAAATCTTTTGAATTTTTTTTTAAATAGCTTGAAAGTTCTTAAAGCTCTTAAAAATTCCTTGAAATTGTCTAAATTTCCTAAAATTATTCAAATCCTTTGGGTTAGCTTCAAATTATTTAAACATATTAAAAAATCCCTTGGGATCTTTTGAAGTTCCCTAAATTCTTTAAAATCCTTTGGAATATCTTGATATTATAGAAACCCATAAAAAAATTCATTGGGATTTTTAGAATAACAAAAAATACTTCAAATCGTTTTCAATCTTTTGAGATAGCTTGAAACTTTTAAAAGCTCTTCATAATTCCTTGTAATTTTCTATAATGCCCTAAAATATTTAAGGGACTCTGTAATATCTATAAATTATTGAAAAATATATAAAATTCCTTGGGAATCTTTTATAAATACTAAAAATATTTCAAACGTTTTTATTTTATTTTTTAATAGTTTGAAACTTTGAAAAGATCTTCAAAATTCCTTCAACATTTTAAAAATACGCTTAAATTACTTCAATCCTTTGGGATAGCTCAAAATAATTAAAACATATTAAAACTTCCTTGGAATCTTTTAAAATTCTCAAAAATATTTAAAATCGATTTAAATTTTTTGAAATAGATTGAACCTTCTTAAAGCTCTTGAAAATTCCCTAAAAGTCATCAGAATATTTTAAAATATATATTTCAAAACCTACGGTATATCTTCAAATTATTGAAAAATATTTAAAATTTCTTGGAATCATTTACAATTCTGAATAATATTCCAAACAGTTTTTCATTTTTTTAAATCCCTTGAAACTTTTAAAGGATCTTCAAAATTCCTTGAAATGTTTAAAATACCCTACAAAAAATCCTCTGCAATATCCTAAAAATTATTAAAACATTTTTTAAGTTCCTTAGAATCTTTTAAAATTCACAAAAATACTTTAGAATGTTTTTTTTTGTATTTTCGAAATAAGCAAAAAAATTTCATACCATTAGTAAGACCTTCAAATTATTGAAACATATTAAAAACTCCTTGTGATTTTTTAAAATTCTCAAAAATATTTAAAATCGTTTGAAATTTTTTGAAATAGCTCGAACCTTCCCAAAGCTCTTAAAAACTCCTTGAAATTTTCAAAATGCCCTAAAATTATTTAAATCCTTTGGAACGCTTCCAAATTTATTGAAACATATTAAAAATTAGTTGGGATATTTTAAAAGTCCCAAAAATGTTTCAAATCGTTCGTAAAGTTTAAAAATGTTTTGAAACTTTGAAAAGCTCTTCAAAATTCCTTGAAAGTTCTACATAATATCCTAAAATCTTTTAAATCATTTGTAATACCTGCAAATTGTCGAAACACATTAAAAATTCCTTGCGATCTTAAAAAATTTCCAAAATTATTTAAAATCATTTGCAATTTTCTTAAATAGGCTTAAGCTTTCAAAAGCTCTTAAAAATTTCATAAAAGTTTGCAAAATATGCTAAAATCTTTCAAATCCTTTAGAATACCTTCAAATTATTCAAACATAATACAAATTTCGTGGAATATTTTGAAATTCCGAAAAAATATTTTTTATCGTTTGAAATTTGTTGAAATTGCCTGAACCGTTTTAAAGCTCATGAAAATTCCTTGAAAATTTGTAAATTCCCTAAAATCTTTCAAATCCTTTAATTTACTTTATAATCTTTTAAAATTACCACAAATACTTTAAATCCTGTTTAACCTTTGGAAATCGTTTGAAACTTTTAAAAGCTCTTCAAAATTCCTTTCCATTTTATAAAATTCCGTAAAATATTTGAAGTCCTCTGGAATACCTTTAAATTATTGAGAAATATTTTAAATTCCTTGAGATCTTTTAAAATTGCCCAAAATATTTAAAACCGTTTTAATTTTTTTTAATGGTTTCAGACTTTTAAAGGATCTTTAAAATTCCTTTAGAATTTTTAAATTACCCTAAAATTATTTAAATCCTTTGGCATAGCTTCAAATTATTTTAAAATATTAAAATTTTTTTAAATACCCAAAAATACTTCAAATCTTTTTTTAATCTTTTGAAATCGTTTGAAAATTTTTAAAGCTCTTCAAAATTCCTTATAATTTTCTAAAGTGCCATAAAATATTTAAAGAAATCTGTAATATCTGTAAGTTATTGAAAAATATTTCAAATGCCTTGGGATCTTTTACAATTACTAAAAGTATTTCATACGTTTTTATTTATTGTTTTAATAGTTTGAAACTTTTAAAAGATCTTCAAAATTTCTTCAAACTTTTTAAAAAGCGCTAAAATTATTTAAATCCTTCGGGATAGCATCAAATGATTTAAACATGTTACAAATTCCTAAAATATTTCAAATCCTTTGAAATATCTTCATATTATAGAAACGCATTAAAAATTCCTTTGGATATTTAAAAATTCAATAAACTATTTTAAAATCGTTTGTAATCTTTCGAAATAATTTGAAACTTTTGAAAGCTCTTACATTTTTTTGTATTTTCGAAATAACCCAACAAAATTTAAAGTCCTTTGGAATACCTTCAAATTATTGAAAAATAATTTATTTTTCCTTTAATTTTTTAAAAATTCTCAAAAATATTTAAAATCGTTTGAAATTTTTTTAAATAGCTTGAACCTTCTTAAAGCTCTTAAAAATTCCTTGAAATTTTCAAAAATACCATAAATTATTTAAATCCTTTGGAATACCTTCAAATGGGATCTCTTAAAATTCTTAAAAATATTTCAAGTCGTTGATAAGGTTTAAAAGTATATTGAAACTAAAAAAGCACTTGAAAATTCCTAGAAAGTCATGAAAGTATCCTAAAATATTTCAAAACCGATGGAATACCTTCAGATTATTGAAAAATATTTAAAAATTCTTGGGACCTTTTACAAATTATCAAAATACCCTGAAATGATTTAAGTCCTTCGAAATAGCTTAAAATTATTTAAACATATTAAAAATTCCTTGGGATTTTTTTAAATTCCCTTAAATCTTTCAAATCATTTGGAATATCTTCGTATTACAGAAACTTATTAAAAAATTCCTTAAAATCTTTTAAAAATCCTAAAAATATTTCAAATTATTCCTAATGTTTAGAAGTATATTAAAACTATGAAAAATCCTTGAAAATTCCCTGAAAGTCATCGGAATATTCTAAAATATTTCAAAACCTGTGGAATACTTTGAAACTATCAAAAAATATTAAAAACTTCTTGGGATCTTTTAAAATTCCCCAAAATATTTCAAACCATTTAATTTTTTTAATAGTTTGAAACTTTTAAAAGATCTTCAAAATTCCTTAAAAATTTTAAAAACACCCTAAGATTATTTAAATCCTTTGGTATAGTTTCAAATTATTAAGAATTATTAAAAATTCTTTGGGATCTTTTGAAATTTCCAAAAATATTTCATATCGTTTGTAATTGTTTACAATCGTTTGAAACTTTTAAAACCTCTCTGAAATTCGTTACGATTTTCAAAATATTCTAATATCTTTCAAATCTTCTGGAATACCTTCAAAATTATTCAAAAATATTAAAAATTACTTGGCATATTTTAAAATGCCCAAAAATATTTAAAATAGCTTGTAATCTTTAGGAATAAATGATACATTTAAAACTCTTAAAGAATCTTTGGGACTTTCGAAATACCCTAAAATCTTTCAAACCCTTTTGGAATACCTTCAAATTATTAAAACATATTGACAATTTATTCGAATGTTTTAAAATTCCAAAAATTATTTTAAGTCATTTTTAATATTTTTAAATCGTTTTAAACTTTCAAAAGCCATTCAAAATTCCTTGAAAGTTTTCAAAATATTCTAGAATTTTTCAAAACTTTTAGAATACCTTCAGATGAACGAAACATGTTAAAAACTGTTTGCGATCTTTAAAAAAAATCCCCAAAATTATTTTTGATTTTTGAAATATTTTTAAAGTTTCAAAAGCCATTCAAAATTACTTGAAAGTTTTCAAAATATCCTAAAATCTTTCAAATTCTATGGAATACCTTTAAATTATTGGAAAATACTAAAAAATTCTTGGAATCTTTTAAAATCTTTAAAAATATGTCAAATATTTTGAAATCTCGGGAAATCGCTCTCACCTTATTAAAGCTCTTCAAACTCCTTTAAATGTCTATTATTAAAATATATTAAAAATCCCATGGGATCGTTTAAAATTCCCAAAAATATTTCAAGTCTTTTTTAATCATTTAAAATAGTTTGAGATTTTGAAAAGCTCTTCAAAATTATTCAAAGTTTTCAAAATATCCTAAAACCTTTCTGATCCTACGGAATACATTTAAATTATTGAAAAATATTACAAAATTCTTTGGAATCTATTAAAGTTTTCAACATAATTTAAAGTCGTTGGGAATCTTTCGAAATCGTTTGAAATTTTTAAAAGTTCTTTAGAATTCCTTGAAAGTTTAAAAAAATACCTTAAAATTATTTAAATTCTTTGGAATACCTTCAAATTACTGCAACATACTACAAAGTCCTTAGAATATTTTTAAATTACCAACAATATTTCAAATCGTTTTTACTCTTTGAAATAATTTGAAACTTTTAAAATCTCTACAAAATCCCTTAAAATTCTTAAAATACTCTGAAATTATTAAAATCCTTTCTAATACCTTCAAATTATTAAAATATATTAAAAAGCTGTGGGGATCGTTTAAAATTCCCAAAAATATTTCAAGTCTTTTGTAATCTTTTAAAATAGTTTGAGACTTTGAAAAACTCGTCAAAATTCTTCAGTTTTCAGAATATCCTAAAACCTTTCTTTGAAATAATTTTAAACTTTTAAAATCTCTACAAAATCCCTTAAAATTCTTAAAATACTCTGATATTATTAAAATCCTTTCTAATACCTTCAAATTATTAAAATATATTAAAAATCACTTGGGATCATTTAATATTCCCAAAAATATTTCAAATAGTTTTGAAATTTTTGGAAATAATTTGTCCCTTTGAAAAGCTCTTAAAAATTCCTTGAAAGATATCAGAAAATCCTCAAATCTTTGAAATCCTTTGGAATACCTTTAAATTATTGAAACATATCAAAAATTCCTTGAGATATTTTTAAATTTCCCGCATAATTCTAAGTCGTTTGTAATCTTTTTAAATGGTTTGCAACTTTTAAAAGCTCTTTAGAATTCCTTGAAAGTTTTAAAAATATCCTGAACTTATTTAAATTAATTAGACAACCTTCAAATTACTAAAAAATATTAAAATTCCTGGGCTATATTAAATTCCAAAAAATAATTCAAAACGTTTGAAATGTTTTAAAATAATTTGACACATTGAAAAGCTCTTGAAAATTCCTTGAAAGTTATCTGAATATCCTAAAATCTTTGAAATCCTTTGGAATACCATTAAATTATTAAAATCTAATAAAAATTCATCGGGATATTTTAAAATTCCCGAAAATATTTCAAATCGTTAAAAAAAATTGTTAATCGTTTGACACTTTAAAAAGCTCTCGGACAAATATTTTAAAGTTATCAGAATATTCTAAAATCTTTTTAATTATTTGGAATGCCTTCATATTATTGAAAGATATAAAACATTCCTTATGATATTTTTAAATTCCCAAAAATATTTCAAGTCGTTTGCAATCTTTTTAAATCGTTTAAAACGTTTAAAAGCTCCTCTGAATTCCGTGAAATTTTTAAAAATACCCTAAAATTATTTAAAGTCTTTGAAAGGCCTTTAAATTATTGAAACATTTCTAGAAAATTCCTTAAAATTTGCGGAATACCCTAAAATTATCTAAATTCATTGCAATAACTTAAAATTACTAAAAAATATTTTTAAAAATTCCTGGGATTTTTTAAATTCCCAAAAATATTTCAAAACTTTTGAACTTTTTGGAAATCGTTGGAAACTTTTAAAAGCTTTTTAAGATTTCTCAAAATTTCCAAAATACACTAAAGTTATTTAAAATCTTTAGAACATCTTTAAATTATTGGAACATATTAAAAATTCCTTTCGATATATTAAAATCCCCAACAATGTTTCAAAACTTAATATTTTGAAGTCGTTTCCAATTTTTAAATGTTCTTCAAAATTCCTTGAAATTTTCAAAAAACCCTAAAATATTTTTAAAGAATTTAGAAAAATTCTGAAATACTTATAGAACTGAATTTAAAAGTTGTTTAAGCTTGGGCTTATTTATTAAAATTAGAGTGATTAAAGTGATTTTTAATTCAAAAATGTAATTATCTTGGTTTTATCTTTCAAAAAAAGTTACCGAAAATTTCCTGATTAGCACCAAAAAGTTTTGGCTTTATCGCTTCACATTCTCCCACCTAATGAGATTCGAGTCACATATTCAGCTTTCCTTTTCAGAATTCAATTACAGCTTTCCCACTAATAAAAAAGTACAAATTTTATTGGCAATAAATATTGTACAAAATAAGCATAATTAAAAATGTTGAATAATATTTAACTGGACAATTAAATAAATGCGTGGATAGAAATTAGTTCCGGAATGTAGAGCCTTGATTATAGAAATTAAACGTAAGTGATAAGTAATAAGGAAAGTTATGGTATATCATTTTAATGTTATTACACTACTTAGAATGAGTTAACGATTGTTTTATTTAAAAGGTGAAACCTCCTCACAGTCAATTTTACTCACTTATTTTTCACAAATTACTTTTTAGTGAATTGTTTAAAATAAAGTCTATTAAATCATTTTTTTATATAAAAAGATCATTGTGAATTAATTTTTTTGTTTAAATAAGCATAAGTATTAAGCAGGATTGAATTGTGGTCAATATATATTTCAAACTCCCCGAATCCTTTAGAAATATTTTAGGGTATTTTAGAAGATTCCAAGGATTTTTTTTATAGATTTGAATAATTTAAAGGTATCCTGATCGATTTTTAAAGGTTTTAGAGTATTTTGAAGACTTCTAAAAATTTGTGAGTAGATTTCAACAATTTTAAGATATTTAAAGGTATTCCGAAGTATTATACAAAATTTTAGAGTATTTTGAAAGCTTGAAGAATTTTTAATAGATTTCAATTCTTTGAAGGTATTTCGAAGAATTTTCTAGATTTAAGGGTATTTTGACAACTGTCAAGGAATTTTAAAGAACTTTAAAAAAATGCCAACGATTTCAAAAGATTTCAATCGTTTTAAAATATTTCAGGAAATTTGAAAAGAGTCCAAGGAACTTTGTTTCAATGCTTTCCAAGTATTCAAAAATATTTTCAATATTTGAAGATATTTTGAAACCTTTCAAGGAATTTTTAAGAGCATTAAAAAGCTTCAACCGATTCCAAAAGATTTTCATCGATTTGAAACATGTTAAAAGATTCTAAGGAACTTTTAATAGATTTCAATAATTTGAAGGTATTCCGAAGAATTTTCCAAACTTTAGGGTATTTTCAAAACTTTCAGGGAATTTTTAGGAGCTTTGAAAAGATTCAAATGATTTCAAAAGATTTAAATCGATTTAAAACATTTTAAAAGATTCCAAGTAACTTTGAACAGGTTTCTATAATTTGAAGGTATTCCGAAGCATTTTTCAGATTTCAGGGTATTTTGAAAAGTTCAGAGTAATTTTTGATAAACTTATAAAACTTGAATGTATTCCCAAGGATTTTCACAGTTTTAGGGTGTTTTGCAAACTTCCAAGGAATTTTTAATTTATGTTAATAATTTGATGGTATTCCGGAGGATGTTTAAGAGTTAAGAGTATTTAAAAAAACTTCAAAGTATTGTTAATAGACTTAAATAATTTTAAGGTATTCTGAATTATTTTCGAGATTTCCGGGTATTTTAAGAACTTCCAAGGAATTTTATGAGATTTCAAAAGATTTCATTCAATTTTAAATATTTTAAAAGATTCCAAGTAACTTTTAATAGATTTCAATAATTTTAAGGTATTCCGAAGCATTTTAAAGATTTTAGGGTTTTCTGAAAACTTCCAAGGAGTTTTGAGTAAATTTCAATTATTAGAAGGTATACCGATGGTTTTTTGACGGTTTGAGGGTTTTTTGAACACTTCCAAAGAATTTTGAATATATTTCAACAATTTCACGGTATTTTGAAGAATTCTTAAAGGTTTTAGGGCATTTAAAAAACTTTCAAGTGATTTTAAGTAACATTAAACAATCTGAAGGTATTCCGAAGGTTTCTCAAGGTTTTAGGGCATTTTGAAAAAGCGCCATGGAATTTTGAAGAGCTCTAAAAAGATTCATTCGATTTCAAAAGATTTCAATCGATTAAAAATACTTTAAAAGAATCCAACTAACTTTTAATATATTTCAATAATTTCGATGTATTCCGAAGCATTTTCAAGACTTTTGGGTGTTTTGAAAACTTAACAGGAACTTTTAAGATATTTAAAGAATTTAGAGGTATTCCAAAGGATTTTAAAGGTTTCAGGGTATTTGGAAAACTTCCCAGAAATTTTTAAAATGTTTATAGGTTTAAAAAGGTATACAAATATTGCAATCGGTCATGTATTCGGAAGGATTTTCAATATTTTAGGGTATTTTGAAAACTTCAAAGGAATTTTTAGTAAATTTAAATAATTTGAAGATATTCCGATTAATTTTTAAAGGGTTTAGCGTATTTTGAACACTCCCAAAGAATTTTGGATAGATTTTAAAAATGTTAAGGTATTCCAAAGGATTCTTGAGTTTTTAGGGTATTTTGAAACCTTTAGGAATTTTTAATCTTTAAGGTTCTAGGGTACTTTAAACACTTTCAAGGGATTGTTAATAGGCTTAAATAATTGGAAGGTATTCCGAAGCATTTTCAAGATTTTAGGGTATTTTAAAAGCTCTCAAGGAATTTTGAATAAATTTAAATAATATGAAGGTATTCCAAAGGTTTTTGAAGATCTTACAGTATTTTTAAAACATGCCAAGAATCTTTAAGAGCTTTAAAAAGGGTTTAAACGATTTCAAAAGATTTCAAACGAGCTGAAATTTTTCGACATTTAAAAGTATTCCATGTAACTTTTAATAGATTTCAATAATTTAAAGGTATTCCGAAGGATTTTCAAGAATTAAGGGTATTTTGAAAACTTCTATGGTATTTTTAATTTATGTTAATAATTTGAAGGTATTCCGAATTATTTTTAAGGTTTCAATCGATTAAAAATATTTTGAAAGATTCCAAGTATCTTTGAATATATTTCAATAATTTTAAGGTATTCTGAAGCATTTTCCAGATGTTAGCTTATTTTAAAAACTTCCAAGGGATTTTTAATAAACTTAAATAATTTTTAGGTATTCCAAAGGATTTTCAAGATTATCGGGTATTTCGAAAACTTTCAAGGAATTTTTAGTAAATTTCAGTAATTTGAGGGTATTCCGTTGTATTTTGAAAGGTTTTAGGGTATTTGGAACACTTCCAAAGAATTCTGAATAGATTTTAACAATTTTAAGGTATTCCGAAGGATTCTTGAGTTTTTAGGGTATTTCAAAAACTTCCAAGGTATTTTTAATAGATTTAAAGTCTTTGAAGGTATTCCGAAAGATTTTCAAAGTTTGAGGGCATTCTGAAAACTTCCAAGCAATTTTTAAGAGCTTTCAAAAGATTCAAGCGTTATGAAAACATTTTAATCGGTATTTTGAAAAATTAAAGGAAACTTTAATGCAATTACAAATGACAAATTTTGAGCAAAAAAATGTAATAATTAAATTTTCAATAAAAGTAAATCATTTTCATTAAAAAAGTAAATTTTTAACAAAATAGTCAAATTTTCAACCAACAGGATGAATTTTTTACCAAAAAAATTAATTCAATCAAAAACAGTTTAATTCAGTATAAAAATACGGATTTTCAACGGACAAAAAACTCCTTGAAGGTCTCTAGAAAATTCCTTAAACATTTTTTAAATACCCGAAAATTATGTAAATTCTTTGGAATACCTTCAAATTATTAAAACTTATTAAAAATTGTTTGGGATCTTCTAGAAGTCCCAAAAATATTTCAAATCGTTTGGAATTTTTTCAAATCGTTTGATATCCTAAAATCTTTTAAATCCTTTGGAATAACTTCAAATTATTAAATGAAAATGCCTTTAGATATTTTAAAATTCCGGAAAATTTTGAAATTGTTTAAAAAATTTTGAAATCGTTTGACAGTTTGCTGTCTCTTGAAACCTCTTTGAAGGTTATCAGAATATCCTCAAATATTTCAAGTCCTTCGGAATGCCTTCAAATTATTGAAACATATAAAAAATTCCCGGGGATATTTTTAAATTTCCAAAAATATTTAAAATACAAGGAAAAGGAAAAATTACAAGGAATTTTTTATTGATTTTTATCATTTCGAGGTATTCCAAAGGATTTCTATGGTTTTAGGGTATTTTGAAAATTTCATCGGCAGCTTTTAATTAAATTAAAAAAGATAAATCTTGATTCAAAAATGGAATGATTGAATTTTCAATTAAAAAAAAAATAATTGTGATTAAAAAAGGATTTTTTTAAAGTCAAATTTTTTAAACAATGAAATCAATTTTCAACCAAAAAATGAATTCAATCAAAAACAGTTGAAATCAATAAAAAAATACGGATATGCAACAATCAAGTTAAATGAAATCCCTTATAAGAAAAGTGGTAACCTCCATCTTGGTAGTAATGTTGGATAGTAGGAATCGACTGTATCATTGTAGTAATGTTGAATAATAGGAGTCATAGGAATTTATGTATTTTTTGGGTTTGATTATAACTCCTTTATTATACGTAAAATGTGTGACTACCTGAATTCATTTTTCAAACTTACCTGTAAATATATTTAATTTTTTCCTGGAATTTAAGAGGTATTTAAAAGGTTTAATTTTAAAAGGTACTGAAACAATAAACGAAATTTTTTAGAAATGCAATTTTGAGTTTCATGCCAAATTTAAAATAAGAATCGTTTATATTTTTTAATGAAAATTTTCTTCGATGCTTTTTATCTTGTAAAATGGTTAATTAGTGATTGGTTGATTACTAAGTTCAAGTAACAGAAAGGAAACTGCAGATTAAGAAAAAAATATATCTAAAATAAAAATTATTTGAATGATTCGATGAAAATAATTTATTTAATGCTTTTTATGTTATTTATTGCTTAATTATTGGTTAATTTTTTCACAATATTAAATTGCATAAAGATTAAACTTTAATATTGTTTAACTAAGAAAATAAATTTATTATTTACTTTGAAGTTATGTTATTCAATATGGGATATGATTTGTATAACAAAAGTTTATTTATATTTATAATTTTCCCTATTCCAATTTCATAATTTTAAAAATGTCATCGATGTTTTAAAATAATTATTTGAATTCCATCTTCAAATTTATATTTCAAGATGTTTTATCTTTTTATGGAATTATTTAAAAAGATTATTTAATTATGGGATCAAAATTATTTTTTTGTTTCAATGAAAATAATTTATTACTGCTATTTATATTATTAACTGATTAACTAACTATTGACTGATTTATTTTTGTTTAAAATATCTCCATTACAATAATTTTTTCTAATGTTTGGAATGTTGGCAAATGAATATTTGAATTCAATTGTCAAAATTATATGTACATACATTTTAATGAAATTAATTATTAAATGATTTTTACGTTCTTTACTCATTCATTATTTATTTAAAGGTTCTGCTAAAATTTATATTTTCTAGAATTAGTAAAAAGCTTATAATTAATTAAATTTAAACAAAGAAAAGTTCAAATTTATAAAATATTAAAAGTGGAAATTATTTAAATGTTTCAATGAATATAATTTTTTAAGGCTTTAAATTCTTTGAGTTTTCAACTAAAATAATGTTTTGCTGTTTTTTTAATGATTGAATATTTATTAAGTAATTCTGTTAAAACTTTAATTTTCTGGAATTATTTCAAATGAATTAAATACCTTCAGAATTTAAAATTAAATTTTAAAAAATATATAAAATAAAAAATAATTTGATTGTTTCAATGGCAATAATTGCTTGAGGCTTTTTATGATGTCAAATATTTAAATTATTTTTAGTTGATTAATTTTGGAAAAAAATATTGAATTACGTGAAGATTCAATGTCAGATATTTTAAATTAAGTAATATGAATTGATTATTTACTTTCAGATTATTTAATTCAGTATTAGGTAATACTTTTACAATAAAAGTTTATTCTCTCTTTCGAATACCTCTTTAAATTTTATGATTTTCTCATGATTGTGAAGTAAAATGTGTATCTAAATTGTTTAACGTTTTTTATTTTTTCAACTGATTAACTGTTAATTTATTCTATCAAAACTTATATTTCTGGAATTAGTTAAAAATCTTATTAATAAATCAAATTTAAAGAAAGAATCTTAAATTTTAAAAAGATAATAATAAAAAATTATTTGAATGCTTTAGTGAAAGTTACAGTAAAATGCTTCTCGTATTGCAAAATAATTAATTAATTATTAGGCGAAAATTTTTAAAAATTTTAAATTAAATAAAGATTAAACTTTTTTTCTTAAAATTAGGTGACATAAATTGATTATTTATTGGATGGTTATATTATAGAATATTTGATATAATTTGCATAATAAAAGTTCATTTATGTTAAAATATCCCTACTTCGATTAAATAATTTTTCAAATGATTCTGATTTTGTGAAATGGGTACCTGCATTCAATTTTTAGAGTTATATGTTAATGGTCTTTAATTTTTTTGTAAATTAGTATAAAAGGTTGCCAATAAATAAAATTTTCAAAAATGAAAGTGAAAATTAAAAATAAGAAGTAGCATAAAAATGATTTTAATGTCTAATGTAAAATTATAGTTTAATGCTGTTTACGTTATGAATACATTAATTAATTATTATCTGATTTTTTTCACAATGCTAAATTACAAAAATATTGAATTGTTATTTCTTATAATTAACCTCCATTCCAGTTACATTATTTTTCTAAAGTTTTGCGATGTTAAATGAGCATCTGAATTCTGATTATGAAATTATTTGCCAATATATTTTTATTTTTCCTGGAATAGTTTAAAATTTAATTCTATGTTATAAACTGCTTAATTACTTATTAGGTGATTAATATTTTCACAATATTAAATAAAATAAAGATTAAATTTTAATTTTTGTCTATTAAGTAACAGAAACAGGTTATTCACTTTAAGGTTATGTAATTGAATTTTACATATGATTTGTATAATAAAAGTTTAATTATATTTAAAATACCCCTATTCCTTTTAGACAATTTTTTTAAATGATAAAAATAATTGTTTAATGCTTTTAATTTTATTAGGTCATTAAATAATTATCAGCTGAATAATTTAGTTTCCAATATTAAATTGCATATAGATTGAACTTTAATTTTTTTCAATTGATTCACATAAATTTGTATAATAAAAGTATATTTATTTATGAAATATCTTTATTTCAATTACGTAATTTTTGTAAGTTTGCGTGATGTGGAATGAATATCTGAGTTAAATTTTCACAAATATATTGTAACTTTTCTTAAATTACTTGCAAATGTTATTAAAAATTTTAATTTTCATAAAAATATAAAGTAGAAATAATTTTAATGTATCAATGAAAATAACAGTTGGTTGATTTTTATGTTGTAAACTGATTAATTAATTACCAACTGATTAATTTTTCCACAATATCAAACTTCACTAAAAATCTAAAATGATATTAAAAAATTAGTCTTTGACTGGTAAAAAATTTTAACAAATAAATAGTTATTCGAAAATTCGATAAAACATAAAAATGAATACAAAAGTAAGCGCTCGCAGGCGCGCGCAAATGTTACTCTAGTAAGAATGAATGATTGACAGAATGAATGGATGCAATCACTCTTTAATGCGAGAAACAACAAACCTGTTCTGCAGGCACGTAAGGTGAAGAGCAGCCACGGTCGAGGTCGGTATTACTACGGACGAAGTTCAAGCACTTCATTCCACTGCTTGCATAGACGGGATCATTGTCCGGCACGATAATTGGATAGCATAATGGACTATCTAAAGCCTCGGGAATTAGCTGTCCAGAAGGTGTGCAACATTGTGTTGGATGCGCAGCTATTGAAAGATACAAAACACGATTTATAATTAATTCAAAATATTAATATTTCTCATGAAAAATCATGGAAAATGAAGATAAGTTATTTTTTTTTGTAGGATCTAGTTTTAGTCGTGCAGAGGCGGAATGGCCGAATATTTAAAAAAAAAAATCCGACCGCCTCGAGGGCACATTCTAATCGCGCGCTACGCACGCGGTTCGCTTTGCTCTCAAGTTTCAGCGCGCCTAGGGCGCACGACTGTGGGTTC
>JAWWLR010090905.1:0-18297 GCA_035041075.1 Acraspis erinacei | reverse complement strand
GAGCGGAACACTCAATGAATACCCGTTCGCAGGCCACCATACCAACGGAGGGCTGTTCCTTGGTCGCTGTGCGTGCCGCAGGTCATTCCCGTGCCGGCTCCAAACTGGAATCGGTCCGGGAGGGACTGCGACCAAGGGATCCAGAACGCCCGTGTTAGCTAGGCTCTTTCACCCTTCTATCATACTACAATCATGTATACCAGGAGAGCCCGTTTATAGGGATCCTTTCCAGCCACCCTGGAGGGACCGTTTATAGGGGTCCTTTAATCCATATCCATACGCATGGAGGCCGAGGTCCGTTTGACCCCTATGCTCCACACGCTTAAGCCTCTCCACCAACTACAAGGTCTTAGAGTCCCTAGGGAGGTATTGAAGAGTAATAATATACCAAATTTATTCCTGGAATGGAAATTTCTGAGAAGCTAAAAATTATCACTTGCGCTAATTTGTTATCATGAATATTTAAAAATCATTAATGTTTTTCCGTTCTAAATTAAGTAGGCCATTAAAGGTTGAGGGAATCTATTACTGAGGGAATAATATTGTCAGCGATACCAAAAATCCTTGATATTTTCACTATTTTTTCACGTGCCATTATTTTTTCTTATCCAGAAGTTTAATAGACTTAATTCATTCTGTTAAAAATGTAACATATTTAAGTTGTGGATTAGAAGAAACCAACTGTTTCTTTGAAAAATCGTTAGCCCTCAGTAAACGATTCTGCTACCCTAGTAGACGCAATGTAAATTTGCCTTTTAGAAAATAGCTGTCCCTAAAATATTAAGGATTGTATAAGTGGTGAAATCTGTTTTAAATTAATTTTGTTTTTTTACATTAACTCTGATTAAATTTAAATATCTGATAAGGACGTGCTGGCCTTCTTAAATTTTGGAGATAACAATTATAAAAAAGATTAGATAAGTTACTGAAGCAGTAGAACATTCATCAGTTACATTATTAAGAGTCTTCACTAAATCATTAATTGGTTTTTACTTTATTTAAAAAATATGAAGATTTTCTGTACGTTCGCCTTCTACTGGGCTGTAATCCCCAATTATATTGGTGAATATAATAATTTAATTAATCTACCATTCTAAGTAAATTTTTCGTAAAACTTTAACGTATATTCGCTAGAGTTCACACAGAATTTACGAACATACACGCCCTAGTAACAATACTCTTTTTCACAAACATCATGATTTCTGTAGGAAATTATGGCGCAGGGTTGGCACAAGTCGAAAATCAACCATTCCAAAACCAGCCCCCCTCTCACCATCAGATTCATCTCTCTTACATGATTCGCTACTTTCTCTCCCCCAACAGTCTAGTTTCTATTTCTTATCCACATTTTCTTTGATTTTCCTCCTACTGCGCATTGGGCATCGATGTCTTAATGTCGCGATCACCAGAAAGTGATCTGAGCCTAACCCAATGCCCACTTTAATGCTATCAGCTTCCTGATTATTTTTTCTGTCAGAGTTCCCAGAATTTAAGAATTCTTTAGAAAAATACCGGATTCAAAATGAATTTTAATAAAATTGTTCATTCACATTTTCGAGCATTTTTCTTCTCACGTACTAAAACAACTTAATTGATTTTAGGAAAATTATTTTTATAAGATTGGTACGATTTTAAGCACGCTGACGAAAATTTATTGCTTACAACAAATTGCTTCTAAACATTTAAATCTTTTTTACTCCATTAAACACGTTTTATTAAAGTACTACTATGGGTAAGCAGATTTATTAAATAAGAATTTGACAAAAGTTTAATTTAACAAAATTAGAGGGGGGTACATTTGGAGCGCCGACGATTAAATTTGGTGCTCTATTTGTTTCAAGACTATCTATCGAAACTTGGAGAATGTCGCGGTCATTGTTTGTCGGGTCATGTGTTTTCCTATCTGGCGCCAGGAGGAGGTGCCTCCTGTTTCGATGGCTTACATTACCTCTTTCTGTGTCAATTAGGTATGAGTTTGGACTCTCGTGAATGTTTGCAACGTTTCCATAAATACAGGTCTTGTACATTTAATTTCGAAAGAGAAGTGCCAAGATTCCATTTTTTGTAGTTACGTTCTTGCTTATCTTTTCTTTCGTTCTCTTTTGGGACGATTTTTTATGATGTTTGCATGTGCCTAGCTTTTTCTGTAACTTAGGGACTCTTGAGCTAATTATGCGGGAAAACAATAGCTCAGTAGGGAATTAACCACTTTCCGACGGCGTCGTGTAGTAGACCAGTAAACCTATTTGCATATCGTCGAATTTTTTAAGATATTGTTCGGTATTTTTGTCGCCGCTTGGACGCACCCGTTGCTTTGCGGGTATTTTGGAGAGCTGGTTATTTGTTTAAACTCGTGATCTTGGCCAATTTTCTGCAATTCTGAGAGAAGCTGAGTGCCGTTGCCTTGACTGCAGTCATAATTTGCACAGGGCAAATTTCGAAATATCTGGAATAATAATCGGTTATAAGGATATACCATCTTTTGTGTTCGGAATGCTTTGTTCGCTCTCAACATTTATTTACTCCGAAGTGAGCTTCGTGGATTCTGGCAAGAATTTCCTGTTGCAAATAGTGTGGATCTGGTAGATGCGTATTATAGAGAAGTAGACCATCTACGTGAGGAAAATTATCTTTCAGGTGGTAGTAGGGGATTCAATCTCGTGGCAATTAAGTGTTATCTGGCCATTCCCGCAGAAAAATCAACTATTTTCCTGCAAATATCATCGGATTCCTGTTCTTCGCGTATTTTTGCTAAGAAACCTTTCAAGGCAGTGATCTGGCTTACAACAAAGTTTACGTATTTAGTTGTTTCTTTCTCTAAGTCGCAACTATCGCTGAGGTCTGCCAATCGGAGATTGCGTGATAAGCAATCGGCTAGAACTAGTTGTTTTCCCGGGACATATACGACCTTATATTTGTTTCTCACAAGTCGCATTCGAATCTCTGAAGCCTCGGGGTAAGTCGTCCAACGGTTCTGACTGTAAGAGTTTGAGTTAACGGTTTGTGACCCGTTTCTAAAACAATGTCTATTCCCGTTATATATTCCCGAAATCTGTCGGCCGCAAATGCCACAGCTAACGCTTCTTTTTCGATGTGACTATATTTTTTGTGTTGATGAGAGAACTTTAGACGCATACATGGGAACTACCCTTCCTTATTATCTTCTTGAATTAAGACAGCGTCTAGCCTATAACTAGAGGGTCCGCTTGTACTTCAATATCATTTTCATAGTCGTAATGGTGATACCTGCTTGACTACACATCTAAATGTCTAGTCATGTTTTTCTGGCGTATCGCAGTAAACTATGATGTCATCTACGTGTATTAAAATATTAGGGATACCGCGTAAAGTATTTTCGAATTCCTTAGTAGAGTTGTCCTGGGCGTAATTTATCCCGAAAGGTAGTCTTTTATACATGTAGCGATCGAACGGGGTAATAAAAGTTGTTAAAGGCTGGCTTGGCGAAGACAATCTTACTTGATGGTATCCGCTATTTGCGTTTAGCCGCGAAAAATATTTAGTCCCCTTCAATCTAGAAAAAGTGATGTCCACTTTGGGTAGCGGCTGAATAACTCTTTGAACAGAATCATTTAAGATCTTATACACTCAACAGAGACGGATGCCCCCGCCGTCCTTTGGAACACACTATATAGGGCTACACCATTCTGTGGGAAAATCTACCGGAGTTATCAGGTCAAGTTCAATAAGCTGATCTATATGTTTATTTAACTTATCCATTAAAGAAATTGGTACCGATATAGGGGATTCCGTTTTACATTCTATATTTCTTACGACTTTTATTAACCCGAACTCGAAAATCGCCCTACTGCACAATAACGGTGTGGGCTGATCTTTGATTATATATACCTTTGTTTTGTTGATCGTCTCGTCTATCTTAAGATTTAGGTGGATGTATCCACGCACTTTTGATCTATGAGTATCGGGCCCTATAATTACAGTGTCCGTCGAAAAAATTCGCCTTTTGAATTGGACGGGTACATCTCGGATCGGTGTACAAGTAACATCGGACCCATTGTCCATTCCAAAATTCGCTGGTGTTTAAAAGTCCACAATCCTGGCTGGTACCTCCTTTTCCGCCATTTCGCTTCTTCCAGCGATTCTCTGATTAATTCGTCCACGTATGGAGCTTGTTTACTGGCATTGAATCAGTATCTCTCAAATAGAACATTCTTCATAGGGGAGAAATACCGTGTGAACTTGTCTGTGACTTGTGAAAATGTAGTACTATCGGTAATCTGAGGGAGAATTTGTGTTAAAATATCCTCAGATTTTTCTCCCATCTTGTAACAGAGAATATCTATTTTCTCTTTGTTTGGCTTTGAAGAGAGTTTCGCTACAGAAATATACCGATGAAAACGTTTTAACCAAGACGGCCACTGCTCCGGCTTGTGGAAATGGAATTGATTCCGAATCCGAACGGCTGGCTGGTTCATAATGATAGGTGTCGTCGCCTGCTTCTCGTTGTCCAACATCTTGGATCGACACGCGCGAGACAATACGTCTCTTTATTCGGCACTTTACACCTTTTCAGATTTTTAAAATAAAGATCACCACTTTTTTCGGTACCGTGGAATAGTAAGTCACTTCTGACACCATGTTACGCTAAGCATTGAGGGTTAATAAGTGAATATATGCTTTAGATAGGCTTATACACATCGGACGATAGATGTGCACGCTACGTTTGCTGTAGCCAGACTGACTGGGATCGGACGGTCCCTCAGTAAACGCATGTGCACTCCATTGGCGTGAGCTCACTAGCGTTCACACAACAGGATTCTACTGATCTGCCACTTAATCAAAATAAACGCATACGTAATTGAAAAGTTCTTATTTCATAAAATATTGATCACAAAAAGTGTTTTGATGCTCATTGACGCTTCCAAATGAAGCAATCCCCATGAACGTTTAGGAACATTGCCATTTTTAGTTATTTGATCATAGAAACAGTGGATCTACTTTAATATGCATGAGGATATCAACCACTGTTATAAGATTTTTTTAAGAGATTAAAATTCATTAAAGCAAGTCATTTTTTCGTTGCCTGCAATTTTCGGCTAGGGAGTGTGACATCGACGGGCAAGTTTTCCCAGGGAAAATCATCCTCGAGCATGAATTATCCTGTAAAATATTAAGAACATGACAATGTGGCACCGAAGGGTAACTATTTCCCGGATCAACTACTTTAAAATTTCAAAAATAGAAGCATAATTTTTTCTTGATTTTGCCATTCTGAAATTAGAATGAATTTGCATACTATTCGTATATAAACTAATATATAAATATTATTTAAATGTAATTATATTAAAAACAAGTAAATATATTTTGTTACTCATTAAAGTAATCACCCGTAATAAGGTGTCGGTATCGTAACCGGTTTCCAAAATTCACGATACCCTTATGTGATTTTGTAAATAAAATTAAAAATCTTATTCAATCGATTACTTTGAAAACTTTGATTTTACAACCTATGTTAATATTTATTTATAACTTATATCCAAAAAAGATATTTGCATTTTTATTTGCTTGGCGGCGATACACTACCGCGAATCATTGATATTTTGTAACCAACTTATATGAAATAAAATATATTAATCGAAATTAAGTTTCTAATATTTTTACTACTTTTTTAACATTTTGAATTGATAAGTATTGTCTCTCTTTTCACAGACATAGCATCGGGTATACCGCCCAAAGAAATACATTTTTTAAAGAAAAGTGAACCTCCGAATCATCAAGGTAACTCTATTACAAACAAAAATTGATTTCATTTTGTGGGATTTATCACCCCCATTATTATTCTCCGGATTATGCATTGTTTTTTACAGGTTCCAAAAATTAGCGAATATTTATAAATCTTAGGCTTCTTTTGACGATTTTCTGATTTTTTCAAAAATTTTGATCGGAATTGTGAATGAAATAACGAATTATAATTTTTTAAGGTATAGCACAAAATGAAAATTACGAACTTTGATGCCTCCTAGCCTTAAAAAATGTATCGACATATTATCTCTAAGCCGCTCGCTTATATGACCTTGCCTTCCTCGCTTGGCCTCGTGTCGCACGCATGTAGCTACTTTCTCGCATTGCCTCGTATTTCTAGCCTCGGTCTTCGTGGCTAATCCCTAATACTTACCTAATATTTACAATATGTACGATTTTCTAAAATCTACTTCCTCTTCTATATACAATCTTTCCTTCTTCATTCCTCTTCCTCCTTTCTTCTCTTCTTCTCCATCTTGCCCAACAACCTATTCACAAATGCAATTGCCCTTTTGGCCCCCCTTTCATGCAACAATACCTCCATGCTTATCCCACTTCGTTCCATCTCTTCAAATTGCTCCAACCAGTGCTCCACTTTTGCATCCCCCTTCCCGCTCAATTCATACATCCTCTTCTCTCCAGAAAGCCAGACCATATTATAAACCTCCATGCATGCGCATCTGATTCTCGCTATGAATTCCTGAATTCCTTCCTCTCCTTTCACCTAAATATTTCGCTCTCTCCCTTGGCATAATCCACACATAGTTCTCGTTAAATCTTAAAGTTAAATCTTAAGTTTATCCTGCAGATGAAAGATTAAATTTGTCCGCTCCCGATGTAACCTTATGAGATCATTAATAATTTAAATCCCAAACTTTGTATATTAAAAGGTTTTTGAGAATACAATTTGGACCCAACAAACCCCAATAAATTTAAGAATAACCGATCATTCACCTTTAATATTTTCGAGCCTGTATACGTCATCAATAACTTTCTCTGATACGTTAAGCGTACTTAAGTCCTCTTTCTATTTTATCAACTTTTAAGGTTAAAAGCTCAAAACTCTCTTTCACATTTCTTGAGACCCTGGAGGATTCAAGGACTTCCTTTTACAATTAGTTGTACGATTGTGTCAGCAAGTCCTTACTTTTGAGCAATCTATTTATCAATTCCTAAAGTTATGAAACAATATACAATTAGTTCGAAAATGCTTTAAGCTTTTTCTGGAATTAAATCAAAATAATCTTTTTGGAAACTGTGCTTTTCCCATTTAAAAGTCCGTATTAATTTCACAAGCCGGTGGCACATATTATATGGTTGACCGTTCTAATAAAACGAAATTAATTTTTCTGGAATAAATACGAATTGAGGAGATCGATCACCGAAAATATACAGACGAATTTTTGAAACACACTAAGAACTGAATAGTCTGTAAAATGAAGGGTTTGAGCTCAAAGTAATGTAAATTACGCATATATAAATATAAATAATAGTTATTGCCATTAATTAACAATAGTTAAAAATATAAACATTAGTGCTAGAAAACTAGCCAGTGAACTTGATATGTATGTTAAGGCCACGAAATTGTATCTAACTCAGGTGGTTTCAAAACGTCGATGATTGACAAAAAAGGGATAGGTCCAGATTTTAGGAAAATTTTTGGGAATAATATAATTGTTATTCAACACTTTTTGGGCGGCCCTGTTCAGATCTTTACGTAGTGTTCCGCTTCGTCCTTTTATATGCTTGCCATCAATTGTTGATCACGAAATTTTGTGCTTTATATTTATCACAGTGTTTGAATTTTTGTATTCGAAGCGCAGTATATATGTAGCATTTCATTGTTTTTGCGTTCCCTGGCGCTTAAAAGACTGTTTCCGAGTTTATAAATTCGACAGCTCTCATGAATATAGAAATGCGTACATATATCTAACGATGAGTAATTTTCCCGAACAAAATAAGAAAATCTCCAGAGGAAATCCAAATGTTGCTTCCTGAAAAAAGTTTGGCGCATGTAGCCAGTTAGCCTACGTCAAACCCAAATTATCGAGAAAAATCATTTGATAATCTGAAAAAGGGATTGACAGATTTTATTTGCGTTGACAGCAAATCACTGAATACCAGTGACACTTCTTTAGGTCAAGATCAAAGCTCCTTCATAATATCCGTTGCCAAGACACTCAATACTCCTTTTGGTTAAAGCTAATCTCCCTTACAATCATACTCAATATCTAACATCTTTGGTGTACTTTTCGGGACTCTCAATTTTAGCTCATGCTTCTCCTCACCATACTGATCTTCCCTGTACTCGTATTGTCTTAATGATTGTAGACGGTATTGATAAGTTTGTCACCTACAAAACAATATGCTATCCCTTTTCTCTCTAACCATGACTTTATTAACATTACATTTAAATTTTCCTATAACCTAAATTCAAAAGCAACCCAAAGATTGATGCGGAATCTATCAAATATTTATGAACATACATTCCATGGACACTTAATGACGTATCATTGAGAAAAAATATTGGTAGATACAAATATAATTAGTTAACTACACGCTCCGACTAATTACCTAGTTTCCTGATGAGGGAACGTACTGGTTAGGGTAGACTTGCGGAACGAACAATAAGCAATGTAATACTAGCTCAATTTCATAAACTTAGGGACTTATTTCAAATTACGATTACAGATGCATCCAATCAATATAATTATAACGAAATAGCACATATAGAAAAAAACGGAACTTTTAGCTTCTCCTTAGACGTTTTCACTTAATCGCGATCAAGCACGAATTTATAGATAGTAATTTTCCACCTGATGACGGTTACAAATTTTGTTGTATATAGCTAGTTCCAGACTTATAATTATCATTTACTACGTCTCCTAATTCAACGTAAAATGACTGATTTTCTTTTCGAATGCATCACATCTAAAATACTTTTGGGAAAAAACACTTGAAATAAAATCGAATGTCATTGGGACTGATGGAATATCAATCAAAATGATTGAACTTGTCCATACTATTTTCTTTCACATTATTTTGCAAATTTACAATGCATCCCTACAGGTTGGTATCTTCCCAAATATCTGGAAAAAATAGTTATTTTCCCAATTCTACGTAGTGGGAGGGCGAGAGTGGGGTTCCTTAGTGATTCATTCTGATACATATTCTCCTTAACTTGTTCGTCTCTGACCTTGGAAGTAAACTTTACACAATAGTTACTATAAATATGCTCAAATTTTCAACTTTTTCTTATCGGGACCAATTTCTTCACTATGTTGATTACTTATTCTAGACGAAGAGGATAACGTACATGTTGTCCTATGGTCCTGGAAAAATCGATTTACTCTTAACTCGGACAACATTGAGGCATTAGTTCTTGGACCTAATTCATATTCGTTGCTTGAGCCTCTGGCATCATTTCCACCCCTTCGTATCCAGAATATCACTATCCCTTTTTCGAAAGTGGTTAAAGATCTTTGATAAGAGAAAAAGCGATTTCTACCTACATCCACTCGGATACTTTTGGTTAGGAGTCTAATCTTGTCCCACTTTGACTACGGTTATTTATTATATGATGATTTGACTGCCGTTTAAAATTAAAGTTCGAGCGTGGGTTAAGTTCGTGTGTCCGTTTCATCTACAATTCGCCTTAATACGAAAACATAACTCTATACAGACTTAAGGCTGGTTTGCTCAAAGAATATAATTCTTAATGGGGAATTGGCTGTCCACTATTTTTCAGAAAAAGCTCCTGAGTACCCTCGAGTTTTCCATAAAGCCATTCTTTTCTGTAGCCCTTACTTCTGTACCTTGTTCCCAGTCCATGAATTCACCCAATCCCCTATCAGATCCAAATTCTACTAGTTCTTCGTCTTAGATTTACATCTTTATTAACCTGCTACATTTAACCTCTTGATCATCAAATTATTTTTCCTCTTTAATCTTTGCTCCTCGACACGCAAGCTTCTGTTGTTTTTTGGCAAACTATTACCTCAGTCCTTTTTGCTCAGACTTCATTTCAATTTTACTCAATCTATCTTTTATTACTTTCACCTCAGTCCTTTTTGCTCAGACTTCATTTCAATTTTACTCAATCTATCTTTTATTACTTTCACCTCCCTTTTCCTATTTTCATTTTTTTCTCTTTGTTGATTTTCTATCATTTCCACTTTTTTACCAATATCCTCTTTTGCGCTTTTCCATAATTCTTCTCACTGTTCCCATTTCTTTGGAATTTCTTTTGACTCCTCCTTGAGGCTACGCCATTGCTTCTTTATATGCTTCAATATCCTACTTTTCTCCTCCCTAAATCTTTTTAACGTTGCACATATAATGAAGCACATAGAATCTGCCTTCAACTAAAAACGACCAACAACTTTTAATTTAAAAATAATCGCAACTGTTAAGTATGCTCAGAGTTATTTTTTGATATTGCTCAATTTTATTTGCGAGTTTAGAATATAACTATTTTAAAATATAAATCTAATGGCTGTTCGTGTTCGCACTTTGGATTTTTTGGTTTAAACAGCTTGGATTGGTTTGCAGATGATTTTTAATATTATTGTAGGGCTAAAAAAATAACTTGATGTTACTTTCTATTTTTTGAATTTAATAAATATTTTGAATGAAGATCAGGGTGAAAATGAAATCTCCATTTTTGAAATCTTGCCTTTCCCTTTACACTATTCGACGTCCTTTGAAACAAAAAATATATACTTCTTGTTCTATTGTGACAACATTTTTTTATATTGCCGCTAGACGTTTTTGAGGTATATTTTAAAGTTTAAAGTAACTTTAATTGTACTATTTAAAGTACCAACTAGTACTAAAATGAAATGTCTTTGTCTTCTCCAGAAACGACTCTTTCTCTTGGCAGACCACATTCTTCTGCCAGGTCTCGTCCACCTGCTGAGCCTCAACTTCATGCCTGCTCCATGCCTCCTTCTCTCAGCCTAACTGTTTCTCGCGTACTTGGATTTAAAACTGAAGAACTTGGATTAATTAGACTTATTCCCTACCGGAATCCCAACCGGATATATGAACTTCGAAGATACGTTTTTCCTACAGATACATCAATTAAATTGAAAGGTAAATACAATAACCTTGAGCCCATGCGACCGGGAGAACAAATTGTATTATCAACGGAAGATGGTGACGTTTGTGCAATATTGGAAAAAGAACAAGGCAGACACATAGGTCTTCATGGAATGTATACACCTATTATTCAGGTTGGGAAGCGGGCAAAAATAAATATGAACAGCGGCCTGGTTGAAGAAATGACCCGAGCAGAAATCGCAGACTGTCAATTGGGCAGGTCTACTTCAATTAAAAAGAATTTTAGTGTGATTCGAGTATCAAACAGAATTTATGACAGCGTAAATTCAATTTAAAAATCTGCCCGCTCGATGATGTATTTCTCTTGCGCTCCGTGCTCGATTATATATTTATCTCGCGCTTCGCACTTGATTCTGTATGTATCTCGTGCTACGCGCTCAGTCTTCGTATTTTTTCCACATTTGAGCAAAGAACTTTTAAAACTGAAGGTCAAAGCAGCGACTATTGTAATTTGGTGATTGTGCGAATTCTCTTTTGTTAAAGCTCTTTCGGCTTTAGCGAACACATTCTCATCGCGTGTCTCGTGCGTTGCAATCTATCTTATTCAAAATGTTAACTTTTAAGTTTCATATTAAATACTTTTATATTGAATGTATATTAGGTATTTATCATGATTACTTTAATATTTCTTTGTGATTTTGAATTACATTGTATCCATCGCTACACTAAAAAATGCATCATTTCAATAAATGTATTCATAAGATTTTTAGATCATTTTTGGCTCAAAAAATTTTGTCTAGGACTCATGTCAAATTTGCAGGTCTTTCTTAGGTGAAAAACGTTTATTAATCCACTTTATAACATTTTGCGTTGTTTGTCAACAAATTTCATTTAAAAATTTTTTATTTTGTTTCTTACGTATAAAAAAACAATTCATCATATCAAAAAACGATTCATTACAAACTTTTAGCTATTTTTTTTGGTTCAACACATTTCGTCTCATTATTTTTTCCATAGTGTTTGTCTTGGCAATAACAATTGTCGGATCTGGCAGTGCCGAAAAAAATTATGTGTTCAACACCCGCCCATTACTCGCGCGTACAACAATGATAATTAAGCAAGTAGAGCCGAATTGAGTTCCCTTGCCTTCTGGTACCTACTCGATCCAGGAGGTGGATCGTAAGAAACCCAGGGCCGCGCACAAACCTAAATTACCTGCCACTGAGAGAGATAAAATAGGGGGCGAAACGCAGATTTATCGACCAAGTCAAGTCAAAATGAAATACGCCCACTTTAATACACTTCATAGGGGAAATGCTCTCCTGTAATACAAGAATAAGATCGCCAAGCTTGACAGGAGAATTGTGTTTTCGCCATTTAGATCGAGTTTGCAACTCGCGCAGATACACGCCAGACCATTTCTTCCCGAAGATCCGCTACATCTGGGTCAGAAACGGCAATCGTTTTAACAGTGTAAGTATAACGCCTACAAGTAAAGGCACAGGAAAAATGTGTATAGAAGATCCGATAAGACAATGCGCTGGACTCAAAGCCAGTAAATCATTCGAATCGCCCCACTGAGATTGTATCGGTCGAGAGTTCAAACGGGCTTCTACCTGGATGAGAAAACTTGACATTTTCCTGGTACGCAAGCGTAGTATCACCGACTACCCTTCTGAGATGATGTTTCACTAAACGAAAAGCTGCTTCCCAAAATCCATCGAAATGGGGGGCTGATGGTGGGTTGATCTTCCACTCAATTCGGCAGTCCGTGAAGTACCGAGAAAATTACGCCTCCATTGATGTTGCACAAAATAGTTCGCATATTTGTCGATCCGCTCCCACGAAGTTTGTGCCATTGTCACTATACAACAACTACAGAATACATACAACTATACAATGCCTCCGTAGTACATTCTGAAGCAACATCCGAATGAACCGCTCTCGTAGAGCAGCACACAAAGAAAACCATTTAACCTTTGTAGGCCTTATGAATACGTCCGTTGAGAAACGTATCCATACTGGAACAGCATAATCAAGACCGACATCAGCGAAAGGGCGCGTAGTGTCTTTAACCCTGAAGGTTGATAAAGGACCCATTACATGAGTACAAGGTAATTTTTGTTGGCAAGCGCAAGTGACGCAACTACTCAGCACCCGTTTTAGAGCAGGCCGACCCAATAAAATCCAGTATCTTCTGCGAAGGTATGACTATTTTACCTGAGGGCCACCATGCATTATGAATTGATATCCATGACGAATGATTACATCGGACATTAGAGAGTCCTTGTGAAGGATGTACGGGCAACACTCATCATAGTCAAGGATGGCATGACCACCTTATCTAAGAAGTGTAAAAGTTTAAAAAACGGAATACCTGTTATCACCCGAAATTACCCTTGTGAACCCTACGGATGTCCTCAAAAAAATACTCTCGTGGTGTATTTTCCATCAAAATTCGTAGACGCAAATGCAGCATAGAAAACTTAAGATGACAAAGTGGTCTATCAATAAACTTATGGCGTAGGTCTTCTACGAATTCCAGACAAAGGGCAGTAACCCCGAACAGTTTAATCAACGATATGAACTTGGTAAGAAGCCGTCAAGGTGGTTTTTGTCCAAGGACGGCAGAGGGTACTACTTTACGTTCTTCTCGATTGACCGAAGATTCAAGATTCTCCTTAATATTGGACCAACAATTCGATGGTGAGGCTAGCCAAAATGGCCCCTGCCACTAAATCCAATGATCTCCCAATTTCGCAGGTGATATTCCTCTTGCAGCGCAGTACGCTGGGTTATCCACTCCTGAGGCGTGCTCCATCTAGCCTTTGGAAAAGTATTCATAATCTCAGATACTATTTTGGAAATCTATGTCATCCAATGCAGGTAATGACCTCGTATCCAATCGCAAGCGTGACGAGAAGTTCCGGATTGGGTAATTCGACGTGTAAATAAACGACGGCTCTTATCGCTTTATAAGAAGCATAAACAAAGTCGTCCAGCTCGCACACGATGTTAGAAGACCAGCCCAACTATCGCGGGATATTCAGTGACAAGAGCTATGGCTGTTTTTTACGGAACTTCGTCCAGGTGCTGACATAGTCGGGAGGGAGAGATTGATCCCAATCCAGTTTAAGAACCCACAGACTCTACATAAAAATATTGGCCGGGACTGTTACTGGATTCAACCATCTGACCGGATCGAAGATTCGAGCAATCTCAGAGAAAACAGCCCTCTTAGTCACTACAGTCAGCTCTGCTGGAGTTTGAATCTGCAAACGGAAAAACTCAGACGTTGGTTGCCAGAAGCTCCTCAATGCTGTAATGTGGGATCCTGATCAAAAGAAAGAGAAGTCGAGATTTCTCTAAATTCGGGAAGCATTCCTTCCAAAATGTACTCTTGTTTGTACAGCCATTTTTTAAGAGTCAAGCTTCCTGCTCATATCAATGAGTCGACCGAAAGTGCTGATCTTCAGCCAGTATGTACGAATCTCCAGAGCTGTCCACCTAGAAAACGACTGCATATCTCCGCAATCGGATAACTAAGTCAGCTAATTCTGTTCGAAGTTTCGGTCTCGGATAGAGTAGATGAGACATGTTCAGCTAGGGCAAATTCCCGCTAGGAATATATGTTTAGCGTGTACCACTCTTTCGGCTGAAGAGCAAGGGTGGTGCTAGACGCGTGCTAGATGCTTTTCTGTCCGAAACAAGCAGCACCGCAGATACGAAATATCTGTCAGGTCCTTAACGACATGACCTTAATGTGGAATATAAGATATTATTCGAGACATGGCTATAGCCTTTGACGTGACTGGTAAATAGGTCAATCGGTTCGCCTTGATTCGCAGGACAAATCCAATCTTTTGCACTTATCCGAACCCAGAGAAATCTTAATTTCATAGGAAAAATGCAGCAAGATGTTAAGTAGGCTGTTAAGTTTCGACTCTGAGCTTGCAAAAAACCTTTATGTCGTCCACATACAGGAGGTGAGTGAGTTGAGACAGCCATTTCGACCTTAGTACGTGTTGTTTAGTTTCCATCTAAGTAGGTTCAATCCTAAAGAAAGCGATAGTGCGCTGAATGAATCAGCTTGAAAGATTTCTTGTTTAATAGGCAACAATCGGCCATCGCTTATCATCCCATGACTTAAAAATGTAATCCTTTTGCACCACGTGTGCATAGCGTGACCAGAAATTAGATGACGTGTGGACAGATCTCATACATCTTAAGGACATCAAGTAAAGGATCTTAGGGTTTTGAGGGAAACGTCCGTTGGTAATCAACGTCGGCCATGTGCAATTTGTGTTAGTGGTGTTTCGCATTTTAAAAAAACGACCGTGTCAATCATCACTTAATCCTAGCAATCACTGGAGCGTCAAACAAGTCTATAATAGACGTTAAGCCGTCCGTCATGAAAGAGGTGATACGCGTTATGATACGCGTCATGAGTATATGAACTTCCTCTTCCAACGTATTTGTGGTTTGCTGTACAGTTACTGTTAATTCTTGTTGCGCCTGTCTTTAAAGTTCCATATTTCGACATCTGATATAAGTTAGCTCCGCCTGATGGATATTAAATAAATCAGAAAGATGTTGTTCAGTCACACGAGGTGGAAATTTTACGTTGAAATATGTATTAAGGTCATAGCTTAAAGGTGCTTGAGTAACTTTCAGCAGATCTGCAAAGTCACACCTGACCTATGACCTGAGTGAACCTTATATTTTCATTTACTTATTCAAAGGCATTTATAAAAATATATTTTATTTATATAATTATGAATAAAACGAAAACGTGGAGCTTGATCATTTTTTTAAATTTTCTATTTATTTAGTCTAGAGTGAAAAAAGGGACAGACAAATGATTGAATTTTTAAGATATAAAAGTGCATTTTGAATTAATAAACTCAATCTTCAAACAAACTGTCGCATTACTGCCTGAATTACTTGTTTAATTTCTAACCAAATATTTCAATTTTCAGTCGAATGATACAATTTTTACTAAAAAAATGAATTCCACTTCAAAAATATAATACTGGGGTTTAGAATAAAAAATTATTAACGGTTAATCAAAAAAGTTGCATTCTTAGCCAAAGGGATGATATTTTTACAAAAGTGCTGAATTTTGTTAATTAAAAATAATAATTTTAAATAAAATGAGGATATTATTGTTAATAGGAAAATAAATGACTCTGTAGAAAAGAACAAATTTCTTTATTCAAAATGGAATTACGTTTACTTATTTATAAAAGTTCAAATGCCCCCAGCTTAAAATTTTCGATGACCTTGAGTTCAACTCACGATCTAGTTAAGTGAGTTGATCCCAAACGGTTTTTTAATTAAAAAAATCAAGAGAAAATTATACTGCTTATATCTAGATCAAATATTTGCCCGTAGAATGGAAATTTCTGAGAAGGTGACAATCATCGCGTGTGATAATTCATTGAAAAGATTATTTAAAGATCAAATCTATTTGACCGTTATAAATTAAATATGCCGTTGTAGGGTAAGGAAACCAATTACCGAGGCGATAATATTCTTCAAGGTCAAAGAAACAAAACTTAACATTTTCACTATTTTTGCACGTACGCTTATTTTCTCTGATTCAGAAGCTTAATAGACTGATTTCACTGTTGCTACAAAGAAAATATTATTTTTAAATCGTATATTAGAAGAAATCAACTGCTTCCTCTACAAATAGTTCGCTCTAGGTGCTTTTTTCGGCTAGTATAAACTACGTAACTTTGCCTTTTGGGAAAGAGAGCCCTAAAATTTTATGGATTGTATCGATGGCGACATCTGGTTCACATAAATTCATAAGCAAGTCTTTTTTTACACTAATTCTTATCGGATGTAAATATCATGGAAGGCAAAGCTATATGTCTTATACTTTTGTGATAATGACCATAATAAAGATTAGATAAGCCATTGAAGCAGTCCAATATTCATCATTTAAGTTCTTGATAAAAGTCTTTATTAAGATATTAATTGGGTGTAACTTTATTCAGAGAAGATGAAGATTGCCTGCACTTTCTGCTTATACTGGGCTGTGATCCTCAATTATTTTGGTAAATATAATACCATAATGTAATAATATAATAAATATCTTAGTCTGTTTGAATTTTTCGTAAAACGTTTAAATATATTCGATAGAGTGCATGGAGCTACATTCTCCAGTAACCACACTTTTTGTCGCGAACATCATTACCAATATAGGAACATATGGCATAACATTGTGTATTCTCTTTTGTTGCATGGTATACTTCCTTTCTCTTCCACCTGTCTTTCCGAATTACTTTTAAGCACTTCCGCATGAATTTTGTATTCCACTGACATGAGTGTGATACATCTATATTCCTCCACCCACTTGCCCTCTTGTTTTTTAAACAATGATACTATCAGTCCTTTTTTCCATTTCTTCGGCTACAGGTCTCTTCTACATACCTTGTTGAAATTCCTCGACATCTCTTCTGTCACCCGTAATCATCCATATTTTAGTACTTCATTTTCCAAGCCAGCCCTAGTAATTTACTTTCGCTGTCCTAGTCCCCAGCTACTATTTTTCAATCTTCACCCTTTACACTATTTTGTATACCCCTTAACGGATCCATAAAATAATTCTTCATGAATAGGCTTCCTTTTTTCTCTTTCGCGTTTATCACTTTTTACTACATTTGTCTTTCTCTTGTGGATTTTCCCTCTTTCTTCTCTGTATCTGACCTCTATCGTCGTCTGATCTATCAAGCCTTTATCTATCATACTCTCTATCTCCCTATTTTCTAGTTATTCTCTAAATTCTCTTCAGTTTTCTACCCCCCAACTGTCTATATTTTTAATTTCGATTCCCCTTTTCTTTCTTCTTCCTCCAACTGGGCGTTGGGCATTTCCGTTCTATTGGTGCAGTCATCGAAAAGTAAATATTCTTTCATTTACAAGAATGTAGTCTATTACATTGTCCACTACATTATTGTACGTAAATTCAGCATCTTCCTTCACCCTAGTGTAGCCGTTATAAATAAGCCACCCCGCTTCTTCCAACAATTTCAGTAGCCTCCTGTCCTACCGGTATGTTTTTATACCCCCGTGAAGTTGGCCACCCGAAATTCAGATTTTTTAAATTTTCTTTTATACGTTTGTAGGTCGTTTGTACTGTTTGTAAATCCAATATTTTCGTTTGTAACCTCCTGGTTACGAAATTAGGGGCGAAATTGATTCCTAGGGGCTAACTTCACACATCCCTCCGAAGATCAAATTTCTCAAATTTTCTTTTTGCATACGTTTGTACGTAGTTTCTACTGTTTATACATTTCATATTTTCGTTTGTACCCGCTTGGTTGTCCCGATATAGGTGAATTAAAATTTCGTGTCATCCTTTAGAAAGTTGCATTTTTCAATAAATCTGAAATTTTGATTTTTCGCTATACCGAAACCAGCCAGACAACCAAGAGGGCACAAACG
>JAWWLR010090197.1:0-18317 GCA_035041075.1 Acraspis erinacei | reverse complement strand
TCCAAAAAGCGACCAGGGGCCCTCCCACTCCTCGAAAAATATTTTATATCCCGTTCTACGATGCGGCGGTTCAATTATTATTGTTTATTTTTAAACTCTAAAATCTTTTAATTGTTCAATTATGAAGAGATTTAAAATTTTCTCGTACAATCAATTGTGTATGCTCGGATAAATATTAAATTTTTAATTTTAAACTTTAAACAAATGTTTAAATCTTTACAATCTTTAAAAAGTTTAATTTTGAAGAGATTCAAAATTATTTTGTAAAATCAATTACTAATATTTAATTTTTAATTTCTTCAAAATAATACAATCTAAAAATATTAACATTCAAAATTAAATAATAATGAGTTTACAATAAAATTTTGAATTACTTCTAAATTAAACTTTTTGAAGATTTAAAATTTTTTAAAAATTTTAATATTAAAAAACGAACTGTTATTCCAGAATGTCTTCATAATTGAACAATTAAAAATTTAAAACTTGAAAATTAAACAATAATATTTTATTTTACCAGAAATTTTAGAATTTCATGAAAACTAAACAATTTACAGATTTTAATGTTAAAAATTTAACTATTCGAGTAATAAAAATTGATTTTGCAAAAAATAATCGAATTTCTTCAAAATTAAACACTTTACAGATTTTAGCGTTAAAAATGCAAAAATAATAGATTTTGCAAGACAATCTTGAATTTCTTCAAAATTAAAGAATTTGCATATATTAACGTGAAAAATTAAACTATTTTGCGAATATTAAAAATTGATTTTACAATAAATTTGCATTTTTCAGAATTGAGCGATTTTCAGATTTTAGCCTTAAAAATTGAAATGTTGTTCGAGTATCAAAAATCGATTTCACAAGATAATTTTTAATTTCTTAAAAATTAACCATTTGGAATAATGTAATGCTAAGAATTAAATAATAATAATAGATTTTACAAAAAAATTGGAATTCGTTCAAAAATAATTTTGAAAAAATTCGAATTTCGTTAAAATTAAACAATTTTGCTGACTTTAGCGTTAAAAATGTAAAAATAATATATTTTCAAGACACATATTCGTATTTCATTAAAATTACCGATTTCTTTAATTTCTTTGAAATTCAGATCAAAATAGAAAAAGAAGACTTTTATAAAATGCCATAATATAATATAATTATAATATTAACATTAATATTATGTATAATAGTATTATGTATAACAGTATTAATATTAATATTCTACAGCTGAAGAAAACATAACCTTAAAATCGAAACCTGGAAACATTAGCATTCCAATTTCTTGATTCTATTTCAAAGCGGATCGAGATATCATATAAATAGAACCGCCGAAGTTTTCCGACCGGCAGTTGTGAACCTTCGAGTTTTCAGATTGAGAAGAGGAGATAGCGATTGCGCGCGCAACTCAGTGTATGATCCACTACTGTTTTCATACGGGCATAGAACTCTCCTAGTATTGGAGGCAGCCCGTTTCAAACCTGGGATCACTGTCTCGGCCAGCTTGACGCTCGGTCACCGGGAGCGAGCTTAGTGTAAGGAACATCAGTCGTTGTATGAGATTTTGGGGAGACAGATCCGCTTCGCCTTCCCTCTTCTACATACAATAAAATATCACGAATTTTTTTTCATGTTAATTCGTCCGTGAATTGTCAATTGTTTGTGAAGCATATCATGTTCGGTTAGTTAATTAGCTTTTGTTGCGTAGGATCGTTGGTGCCAGCGAATCCCTGGCAGTGCCTAGTCCTGCGTGCTAGGGTTATAGGAACGGGTTTGTTGTTGTCAGAGAGCAACCTCTACGGTGCACATTCCCGAATCAGCTTTCGGATTTTCGCGTCGGGTGAGTTTAACAGTTTCATTGGTGTCATAGGGCAACTTCCAGGCTGAAAAATCCTGGATAATACAAAATAGATTGCTATTATCAAGTGAAATTTAGTTCACTGGTTTGTTGGTACCAGAGGTTCCCCCTCTACTGTGCCAATTCCCTGCAATTGTATTCCGGTAATCTTATTCCGTAGCGTGTGCGGGTCGTATGCGATCAGTTGGCAACACGTTTTATGACAAAGGACAACTGCTGAATACGTCCTAACCACCAAACGCAATTACGACGGGCTCGACAGTAGGATGAGGCCGCATTAACCGCCGCCGAATGCGAGCAGTGAGCTGCCTCTCGTAGGGAGGAGTTAGCAGAGCAAGCACGGCAACCAGTACTCGCTCGTGCTAGGAGAGTCAAAGAGGAGCATGAACTTGGAGCGGAACCGCATCGCCGCCGCCATTGTACCTCCACGCATTGCCGGTCCGTGTTATGGCCCGGAGGACTCCCCAACCCACCATCCAAGGGGATCCCAGAAAGAGGAAACTTCAAGTTGCGGGTCCCTGGGTTTGCGTCCGGCCAGAGGTACGTTTTCCCGCCCGTCAACTTAACTTGTCAGGATTCTTCCCGGACGTTCTAGTGGAGATCAGAGAGAGTGGAACTGACAATTGACGACCAGCATCGCCCATACCCGGCACCAACGTGGAGGCCTCTTCTTCCAGCCTACTACCGGCAGCCGCTAACCTGACTCAAAAGGCCCCATCCCCGACCCCAGCTGTCCAACAGAGTGACTAAGAACCCGGTTCCTCAAACGATACCCTATTCCTTTCAGCTCTTGAACCGCCAGAGAAGTTCACTCGCTCACTTTTGGAATCACAGCCGTCGAAATGCTTCTGTTCACCAACTCACACCCTTCCGGGTTGGTAGCTCCGCTTTGGACCTCCCTGCAGAATCCAGCATACTCTCTCCAATCCGACTTCTTCCCTCACCCTCCACCAAAAAACAAACAAAAAAACAGACAACTCAAGCCGCACTCGGCGCGTATTCAGTCCTGCCACATATGGGGACTCTCCGCCTGGTACAAGCTGATCAAGGGTGACATAAAGAGGGTTCAGCCCCCCCCCTCTCCCCTCACCATTCAGCGAAACATTCCGCGAGGAATGAGAGGCCTAGGTACGCGGCTCGCTAAACGGTCAGGAACGCAGACTGACACCCGACCCGCGCCTGAGAGCAACTAGCGCCCTACTACCGCCGGTCCCTCAACGGGCTTTCTGTCTGAAACCTACTTCCACCCAGTAGGCATCCTTCCTCTCACATCCTCTCCCCCCCGGAGATTATGTTTTTGCAAAGAAATACGAATTTTCAATCGAAATAAGAATATTATGACATTGAAGTTTGCCAAAGACGTTGCTTTGGAACGTTTGCAAATTGTTATTCAAAACCAGTGCTCATCTCTAAAAACTAAAAACTCCTCTCTCTTTGTATCCAAAATATTAAGTTGCGGATTTTTGGTTCTTTTGATCAAATAATTCGTTAACCAATGATATTATTTTTTATTTTTCTGTGATTTTCATAAGAAAACTAAATATAGAATCAAAAAACGGACAACCACATTGCATTGTCTTGAAAATATCTAGGTGCGGCTTTTTTTGACGGGCCACAGAAGTAGTATTGTTGAAAACCCTATCCTTTTTGAATGCATATTGGGAAAACAAATACTATATGAGTTAATACCTTCTCAGGAGGATGAGAATGCAAAAAATTATCATTATCAATAATTATAGAATTTCTGTATAATACCTTGCTTGGCTTAAAACGTATCTAAGATGAAATAAAAATTTAAGCCATGATACAAATAACGTTGCACCCATACAAATATATTTCTTCGCAAGGTTCCTATTCAATTAATAAAAATTCAATCGAAACATATCATCATTGCTATAACTTCATTTCTGTGCTGTCTTTGATTCTCAGAACCTAAAATTCTTTTCTTTTAATTAGAAACATTAAAATTTAAATTCATTTGAATTTCGAATTATCCAATTTTGTAAATTTTGATCTGAAATTATTCAATCGAAATTCAATTGAAGAGAAAAAAAATTATATTGTAATTCAGTTTCATGTTCCTAAATTTATATTTTCATCTTTTTTTTTAAACACTCTACAGTTTTAAATTATTTAAAAATGATTTAAAAACTTTTGAATCATCCAAATACCATATAAAATTATTCAAATTTTGTAGGATTTTGCAAGCATATTTGAAAACATTTTTAATGTTTCGATAAAATACCAAATTTGGTAAAGATTCCAGATAACATTTTTAATAATTCTTTACTTAAATATTTTATTTATAAAAGAAAGTACAATTAATTTTAATATTTGTGAAAGTTTCCAAACATCTGCAGCTCCACAGATTTATTCTCATTCTTTTTTTTTAATTAATCTTTTCTGTATAAAATGTATTTATCCGTTATAAAATTTAACTTGAAATTATAAATATAATATTATAATAATTTACGATTACCAATGAAATTAAGAAAAACTGCAAAATCGAGTAAGAAAGTACCAGCGGCGATTCGCATCTTCCAATATAGATGATAACAGTATATGACAATGGACGACGGTAAATAATAATGATTCAGAGAGAATTGGAATTTTCTAGAAGCTTTTTTCATAAATAGACTAGTCAGCTCTCCATATTCAACGCAGCAAATTTTGATTGGCTGATTGTCCTTTTTTTCCTACATCGCAAAAAATATCTTGATTTATGAATAATATCAACACACTATGCTAATAGTTTAAGTACAGGTACCAGAAAAACAGATATGTCTTCCAAGCTTATCTCTTCCAAAGTTTGAATTATTCTACATATTTGTACAATGAATTCACGTGATAGCGTTGTTCTATGTGAGTTAGATGTAAGTAATTTTTAAATATATATTATTTAAATAATTAAAAGTTCTTGTTGAGTGGACAAACAAGACAGCAAGGAGTCACTGGTAAGACACGTCTAGCTTACTCAACGAGAAATTAAGCCTATTCCTGCAAAAGTCAACAAAACGTACATTTATTTATAAAAATGTTGAAATAATTAACACTTTTATCCGTTTTTAGAAGGACACTTTCGCCGCTAAAAGGATCGTCTAAATCCTTTAGCATGAACTGCCAGCAAATTCTTGTTCACTGGGTATGGACTGGTAAACATTTTTATTTTAATAGTCTGAAAAAAAATTTACAATGCTTTACTAGGATTTACCAGTTCTCATGTTTTGTTTAGAAGAATTAAAAGGCTCAGCTAGTTAAACTAAAAACAGAAATTTCGTTTGGAGTTAATATTAAAACTGGTAATTTCAATTACTTGTTACGGTTATCTTAACTGTAAATATCATTATAAGCATAACGAACTAAAACTGGTGGAATTCAGGAATTTAAAATTTAAATCCCGTTTAAATGATAAATGCCTCAATGAGATCCAATAATATTTCCTGTTTATACACATCTTCGTAAAGAAATATTGGAAATTCAACTACATCATATAGATAAAGTACCTTTGATTTTCAAAAATTTGTTTTAACAAGATTTTAGATTTCGTCCCAGTTGTTTTGTGAATCTATGTATGTAGCATATGTGAATTGTCTCAAATATATTTGAAAACAAAAAATACTTTGAGTACCTCTACCAATGATTTTACTCTTCAAATTTGTCCTTGGTACGTTCACAAAATTTATTCTTACCGTCGATTATATCAAAAACCAAGTTTTCTGGATTAAATAAACAACTCATCTCCTGCAAACCTCTAAGCCTTGAAGATTCAGTCCCCACTGAATCCATAACGTTTTTGAATTTTGAAATACGCTGATGATTATTTATTTGTCGTCAGTTTAGGATTTCAATATTGGTTTCTTTAGATCTTCAATGTACGTACTTTCAAGAACCCCGGTAATATTTTATACAGCAATCTAAACTTTTTTCCTGGCTACTTGTGGATCAAACTGTAAAACGGAAATCACCTCTGAGGCATTTGCAAACAAAATTGATTTATTAGGGAAACTATTGATTTGGATATCACCATTATGAGATGACATCTGCTTCAATAGTACCTATAAAGTTTTAATGAGTTACTAGATTTTTTTTCAATAAATTATTATTTGAATGAAACTGTCCACATGATTCTACTGGACAACGATATGCATTTGAAAATAGATATGCTATTATGAATGAATATTAATGAATTTGGATTTAATTTTATGAAACAGACTTTGAACCTATGCTACATTTAGCAAACATTTTGGAAATGAGAAATGGATAGAGTTGGCTCTTAGAAACCGTTCTTTTTAAACTTTTTAAATTTTAGATGCTTATTTTTTTAAATACAAAAAAGTTACAGGTACCCCACCACCTCGCAATCACTTGTATATTCAGCATTGAGCGCTTAGAAATATTTGAAGCAGAGGATCTCCAAGAGCTCTAAGGTTGCAAATTAATGTGAAGAACAGTTGAAGGAAGGATATTCAAAGTCCTATAGCCGCCAATTTTTCAAAATTCGTTTTATTTTTTTTCGAAACTCTAAGCTGATGCCGTCATTTCGGCAATAAGAGAAAGTCAAATTTCACAATAGTTTTATTGTGAGAATTTTTCAAACATTGCATTTTGCTTCAAGAAGCAATGCTCCGCAGAAATGGTTGATCAAGGTGCGGAAAACAAGAAACGTCGCATCAGCAGCGAGGAAGCTTGGTCTTTTTTACTTGCACTTCCCGATGCTAATGGTTGATATACGACTTTGAACTTCTAGACCAAAACTATATTATCATCAGAGTAGTTGCCTTCAATCAGTATAGATGTCACTCCACAGTAGGTGGAAATAGAAATCAAAACTATCGATCAAGTTAACTCTTCAAATAAAAGAAAGTTATTAACGTCATTTATGACAAGATGTGAAATAATTTTCAAGAAATTTAAAAATTCTATTTTGCTGTAAAAAGATCCTCTAACAGTTTCTAAACTGGGAATCGAACCACGGAACTTCTGATTGCCGGTCGGGAGCTTTCCCATTTAAGCTGTTGCAGAGATCGAAAGAAAAATCCTTAAAATTTAGGAAATTTAAATTTGATTAAAATCCAAATTAAAAATTTTAATTAACGTCCAATCATCAAATTGATGAAAAGTCCTGTGAGAAACAATAATCCAACGACCAAATATGGACCACAATGAACAAACAAAAAAGCTCTAATTGTAATCTGAAATTCTTTTGTTAAAAACAAAAATTTCAGACAAAAAAAGAAGGAAAGAATAATGAAATGGTAACCAAGTACATCCGCTTCCTTCTCTTTTTCCTTCTTTCTCCATTGACAGTAATTTTTGATATAGAAAACTTGAACATACTTTAATTAATTTTAAACTCTCACTACTAAATTTATTTATCAAAGATGTTTCAAATCATGTTAATTTTTTGAAAGCAAAAATTTCCAGAATTAGAAGTGAATTAGAAGAGTTTTTACAAAAAGATGAAATTATTAATCTTCTTAAATATCAGATTCTTCTCAATCAAAGATTTTTAAGTCGTGATGATAAAACTGATAACAAACTTTCGGTTTTAATCCACCAGCAAATTAGTGTTAAAGAGAAAGATTTAAATTTACATAGGCTCATTGAAGAAGGGTATAAGGATCCTGGGTTTGTAAATTTGACAGACATACAAATTCCCGATTCAGTTACAGATATTCTCAGATTAGGTAAAAAATTTTGAATAAAATATACACAAAATTTCCATTTTACATCAGCAGGATTTCCGAAACAAGGTGTTACAAATGTCAAATAGATTAGCTGATAAAAAATCTCTGCATGTTAGTAGTATGGATCGTAAGAATTCTGAAAGTAGGATGATTACGCAAGAATTTCTTGGAAACAACCCTGATAGAGTTTTCATGGGTGCTGATAAAGGCAGTATTACTGTTGGTATTAAAAAGTAAGATTATGTTATGGATATGGAGCATTTGCTTCCTAATAATGATAGTTTTGAATTATTACATGAGGATCCGGTAAAAAAGTAAAAAAGATATACTTTTCAGATTCTTGACAATTTGAGAAAGAAAGGAATTCTGGGAAACGATGTGAGATGGACTGATTTTAATACTGAAGACACATTTCTTGCCACTATGGTTTGAGAAAGATTAAAAAGATGGCTACCCTTAAGTATAGTTATTTCAACTACTAATACTCACAATAAATTTTTAGAACAAAATTTTTATTTGATTCTCAAAGACTCTATCACAACTTCTAAATATATTGAAAAAAATATCTGAGAATTTGAAAAATTTATTATCCACTAAACGGTTCCCGAAGGTTATGTAATGATTTCTTTAGATGTTATTACAATTTTTCCGAGTATAACCCTTGATTTTGTTGAACAGGCAATTTTAAATAGAGGGGATAATATAAAAAAACGTACTCGATTATGTCAAAAGGATTTTATCGTAGGGATAGTTTTTATCATGAACTCAACTTGTTTCAAATGTAATGGATGTTTTTATGGATAGAAGTTTGGTTCTCCCATAGGTTCAGTAAGTTGTCCGATTATAGCAGAAATATTAATGGAAGATTGAGAGGATTTTGCTTTTAAGAAATTATATTTTGTTTTGCATTTTTATTTCTGGAATGTTGACAATACCTTATTGTGTGTTCCATTGGAAAAATTGCAGATGGCCATTGATGCTTTTAATAGTTTTCATCAAAAACTTTAAATTAGTCATGAAATTGAGCAGAATAATAGAGTCAGTTTTTTGGACATAGTAGGGCTTAAGGGTCTGGATGGTAATAGTATTGTAACAGTTTGTCGAGCGATTAAAAGGGCTTGAAATAATTAAAACTGAGAATTGAGATCAATATACCGGAACTCGTTTATTATAATGTCAGATAGAGATAAGTAGAACAATCATGTTTAGCGGTCGGCTTCGCACTGCCTGCCAAAGGCCAAAGGCTCTTCGACGATCTTCGGGAAAAGTCGCTATGGTTCGGCAATCTTCGGGGAAAGTCGCTATATGGTCCCTTCGTCATGCAGGGCCATCTCTATAGTCTATACATATCTTACTAATACAAACTATATTCTACAGTATTACCAAATGGTATAGGAAAAGTACATATTTAGAAATAGTTTTGCATTTCTTTTCTGCTCATCCTTTTCAAAACAAAAATGCAGTAATCAAGAGTTTTGTTGACAGAGCTCTAGGTTTGTCCCACTTTTCATTTCACACAAGAAATTTAAATATTATTAGGAATATTCTTTTTCTGAATCACTACCCACAAGAGTTAATTGCGAAACATATTGCAATTAGAATTCAACAGATCAAAAACAAATAGAGTACATTTTTTCCAGTAGAGAATCAGAAAAAGTTAAAGGAATATATTTCATTTAATACTTTTGTTCTTCCGTTTTTTGGTAAAATTTCTAAAAATATTGAACTTATGTTTAAAAAAGTTTAAAATTCATGCTATTTTCCGTACAACATTTAAAATCGAATCAGTGATTCATTTTGTAAAGAACCTTTAGAAAATTTTGAAAAAGGTAGTGTTGTCTACAAGATCACTTGCAGGATCTGTAGGATGAATTATGTGGGACAGACCGGCAGACTTCTTAATACCAGGATAGAGGAACGCAAAAGTCATATTCGCTTAGGACGCTGTTATAAGAGTATTCTTGCCGGACACACAAGGAAATGTGTTGATGTTGATGAGATGATGTTGATGTAATGAGATAAAGGGAGAATTCATGGAAATCCTTTATATTTTAAAACAAAAAAAAAATATCTATTAATTTAAAAACCGATTTGGATAAATGAAACAAAAGTTATGCGAATATGATTAATTACATTGATTGATATGATTAATTACTTATGAAAGAACTTTCTAGTGTGTTTACAACAGATTGACCTACTGACCCTCATTCGATTTTCAGGTATCAAAGAGTGAACACCTGATCTTTGATGCTATTGTTTATTTTTCTTGCCTTGATAAGGGTACAGTATGAATACCGAAACGTTGGTAATATAATTTTAATTGTAGTTTCCAATGTTCTTTTATTGTGATTTGATAATAATAAAAATAAAAACGACGAAAAAAGGAAAAATAGAATGAAGGGGATATGGTTGTTTGCCTTCTCATTTGCCTTTCCTCTTTTCTGAAATTTTTGTTTTCAACAAAATTTTTTCAGATTACAATCTGTGGAAAGCTATTTCAGAACTTCAAAAATCAAAAAAATCTCTATAGCCCTGTTCAATAACATGCAGGGCTAATTTTGTCTGTCGCTATTTGGCAGTGTCCTCTTCTTTAATCAGTTTTTTTCGTCCCTGATTGGTTTTTAATAGTTTCTTTAAAACCTTTCCCACTCAATCATCTGCGTTGACCTCCTGAAATGTAGATGGCTTGGCTATTGTTCTATTTGCTTTATTGTTGACAAATAACATGAAATTATGAAAATCATAAGAAGTCCAATAAATGAAAATACACCAGAGAGTCGGAAACCAGCACCTTTCGGGGCTCTGTGCGGATTTACGAACCCTTGACGATTTGATGCAGTACCGAAAAACAGTACGTCACGGAAAAGGGATCGGCCCACGGAGGCGCTGATATCCCAAGTGTGAGGGTGTGCAACCCGAGACCCTATAATCGACGTTCGTCTAATTGACTTTCTGGTGTAATAAGATTCCAATCCCTTTCAGTACCGACCAGAGTTTCAAAATGCAACCTGAAATAAATTAAAAGCACAATAAGCGTGTATGGCATTATAACGTGCTCCCTAAGCATCAAATTTGATAAATCTAGTGGGACTGTACAAAATAATACATATTTTTATTGCACAATATCTGCTTTATTCAAATATTCTCAAATAAAAAAATATAAAGTCATAATAGAAAATTACGAAAATATAATTTTAACGGCAATTATCTATGTGGAAATTAATCCCGACAACATACAATAAAATAAAAAATACTCTCTTTTATAAAGCTTTTAACTTCGTGATTACTCTAAAAACAGAGAATACAAATAGCAAAATGAGTTAGAGTAAAAAAAATTATTGTTGTTACTTCATGTTACCTATTTTGTTCAGTTAAATTATAAACAAGTTCACAGTCTTCGTATTACACAATAAATAGGTTCAACTTCTTTTCGGAATTAACCAAAAATGTATTATGAGTGACTTATGACTGGTCTTCCTTTACAGATTAGCAATAACTGTTAATTTTTATTTAATCAATATTTAGAAGCATATTCACATATATAACATTATTCCACGAACAGGGCCATTTGTTATGGAACCAACGAAAAATATATTGGCCATGACTCCTAGCTGTAATTTTGTTCAAATTAACTAAACCTATCAATCATTTCAACAATTATTAAGAATAATTGCACATTTTAACGATTTTTGAAAAAACTGGCTCCATTTTCTTAGCAAGATCAACTAAAAATGTTTTGGCAATGACTTGTTCCTACGATACTTTGCCAATGGTTAAGAAAAATTAAAAAAAGGTTGTTGACATTTATTGTTGATTATGAAAAGGAAATTAATACGCTTCATGAAAAGATTGTCAAAATGTGAATTTATACATAATTATTGTTTAAATAATTACCAGTTCTTGTCAATTCGACAAAAAGCAACAAGGAATCATTGGCCAGACATTTCTATCTTCTTCAACAAAAAATAGGCCTATTCCTGAAAAAGTTAACAAAACTTACATTTATTTAGAAAAAGAGTAATTGGAAATAAATTCTTAGTTGACTTCGCAAAGAAAATACAGCCCATTCTTGGAAAAATAGTCAAAATATGCAATTATTTGTCGATATTGTTTACAAAATTAATGTTTGTTGTCAATTTGAATAAAATTACAGATAGGAGTCTCTATCCGTACATTTTTAGTGGGTTTCGCAACAACAACAAAATTATACATATTAGTGGCATAATTTAAAAAATGTGATTAATTTTTCCTTCATAAATTCAAAGATCTTGAAAAAAGGCATATCTAAGAAGTTAGCATCAAAATTTTTTTTATTTTGTTGTTACAAAATACACAGTGTCCCAAGGGAATATAACTGGCATTTGACTGGCTTAAGCACTTTTTTAAATGTGAAGAATAATTTGAGACAGCAAAAGATTTCATTAATTGCTTCTCTGTTTATATAAACTTAGCAAACTTAACAAAATTCAGCTGCTCGATTGAAAATTTAATTTCGTTTTGAATTTAAAATTAAAATCTTTATACGTTTAAATTGTGTCCACTATTATATTTTCAGGAAAAATTGATCCGTTTAAAAATGTAACCGCTTAGTTAAAAAATCTTATTTGTTGCAAGACAATTAACCTTCTGTGTAAAAAAATTGATCTATTTGTTTAAGAATTCAACCACTTCGTTCAAAACTAACTCTTTAGTTGAATTTTGATATTTATTTCTTGAAAAATATATGCGAGGTCTCGCAGCTGCGAATTTTAAAGGAAAATAATAGATATTATGATATCTACAAATTTTGTACACTTATCAATATTAATTTTATATTGTATAGGCTTTCGGCGGACAGAAATAATAAATATGATATTATATTACTTTTATTTTCAGAAATAGAATTGAGGACAACGGCAAAAGTGAGGTGAAACGGATGGTTATAGGCCCTTAAAAAAAAGGAATCATAGGATGATTTACGTTAACCAGGGCATTGATGAGAATATTCAAGAAGCGATGAAAATGTGAATACGAAATTGAACCGACCGATAATTGCGTTTGCAATCGAACGACGAAGAGGGAATCTTTGGGACCAATGGAGCCGAAAACGCGTTGAGCGAGGAAAAAGTGTTGCAAAAGTCACTCAAAGCGGAACGAGCTTGAAGGCTGGACGTCTTTCGCGCCGCGAGATTCGTGTATCTTTGGGATGCTAAGTGGGTTGCTTATAGAACAGGTAAATTATGGCTTTTATAATAGCTGATGTGAAAATATGTATATAAAAAGAAAAGTAATAAGCAGAATTCGTAACAGCTCAACTTGGACGAAAGAAGTACTCGATGGAACTTTTTGATTCACACAAATTGCGAGATGACGGTTTGTCTTCAACCCATTAACCAATTCGAAGTTCAGAAACCTACACTTTAAAATTGAGATAATCAGGATATGTTCCATGGTATCTAACCAGGACTTTGATTAATAGTGAACCGACCAAGTGAATTGAGAGCTAAAGTGTGAAAAAGAAAATCACAAATCTGTGAAAATAAGTCAAGAGGCTTATTGTTTGTTGAAGAGGAAAAATAGATCAATTTTTGTGGCGAACAACCAGTGAACTCAGTCGGTTAAGTCAAAAGGTGGTCGTCAATTCTGAGTCCGCTCTAGGGAATCCGCCAATTTCAAGATTGAGGTTCAAAAAAAAGAAGCTAAATACAGAAATCAGGGAAAGTTAAAGAGTAATAAAAAAAAGATAATAAAGTGAGTCTGTGATCGACCCCATTTCGCTCCTCTAATTTAAAGAAAGGGAATTTTATGTATTACAATATTGGGGAGAATTAAGCAATTCAAAAGATTGACTGCCAAATTATTAACTAAGTAACACAGATATGTTACAGAGGAATAGAGTGCCAATTTTCATTTGTCTTTTGGAATTTCCAAATCTTTGGAAATAAACGCAGGAGAAGACGAAAGGATTAAATAACAGTGTTTCATCGTAATTTAATTCACGATACAGTAATTAAATACTCAACTTGGAATAGCATTTTAAATTATTTCACTTTGATTCCGCCTCTGTGCAAATTGATAAATTTATAAATCGAGGTGGAAGAAGTTTGAGATAACTGAAAAAAAAAGATCGCAACAATGTACAAAGAAAAAGGAAACAGAAGTAATAGCATTAATTGCATATGTATCAGTTGATTAAGTATCGTAAATGAAATATATTCAAAAATAGTTACTAGTGGGGTACTTAAAATAACAAAAGGAAAGATATGAGACGTCCAAAGTGTACTTATGCCAGGTAGATCATCTACGGATTAAATATTTAAATTGAAACAGATGACAGAAAAAATTCAAGAGTAAGAAAACAGTCTTCTGTGAATTTGTTTACCTAGAAAACGCTTTTGATAAGGTGGGTAGAAGTTTTGCAAAGTCCTGAAAGAGTACCGAGTATCTAACAGGGAAAAAAACTGAAAGAGTATCTAACAGGAAAAATCGAACACTGTTTCGAAGCCGACTAAATACCTGTTAAGTTCCTTTTGTTCTTTCTACACTTTTAATAACGTTTCTTATATCAGTCGCAACCCCTGTTTGACTAGGCTTCTGAAAACGTATTCTAAAAGATAGTTTTGAGTTCAAAATATTCAATGAAGTCTACTTCAGAAACCTTAATATCTACCTTCGTGTAAATGTGGACTTTCCAACCTACCAAAAAAATAATCCCAGCACCTTTAGCGAAACAAGTCATAGAGCAACCATAATATTATGAAATCGAAAATAGTCACATTAAGAAAATTACATGATATTTTCCACCTTGCAATAATATTTAAAAACATAGTACACTTAAAAGTCTAGATATGTCATTATCTTTTTAATACTTTGCGTCATCCTATCGCAAACATAGAGACAGCAACAGGAAGCTAAAATTGCGAAAAGCTAAATTAGCCGCAAGCTAAAATTGCGACGTTAAAAGTCAAAACGGGCTCTTAGGCCCGTTGAAATTCAAGCCAATTTACAGGAAGACTACAGAAAAATCGAAGAAGTTTTCGAGACTTTTTCTCTTTGGCCCATAGAAGATGATGCACGGCAGGGTGACTTTCTGGAGTTTCTATCCATGAATTATGTGGATTATGCAGGAAATCAGCCAGTTTAAAAGCCTGCTTGTATCGTTAGCATTTAAATATTTCTGCGCGGAAAATTCGTCAATTATATCATCTAATATGGTGGAGGGATCCCTCAAGTCCTATGTCAAAAAGGTTTAAACTACTCATCGTACTGCATTTTAAGTTTACAGCTAAGAAGTAAAATACGTAACACGAACAATGTTTAAACTTTGCAGATTTGTCTATTAAAAGAGATGTCAAATTTGGACATAGCTCTATATTATAATAAAATAAATAATTTGTGAAATATATTGCAAATAAGTTGTGATGTCACCGACATTTCTCATCTGATCAGGAAAACCGCAAGCCTGAAGAAAGGCAGAAGGATGAGGCTTCTTCTTCTTCGCCTTGTAAGAAATTGTCGCTCTAGTAGAGAAATGTTTTTTTAGCTGCTTCTTCTTCTTCGTAAGTGCTTTTGTGTATAAAAAATTGTAGTGCAGGTTTCGCAAAGCGATCTCGAGCATATGACTTGATGATTTTTTTTACGATTTATTGTAGTTTTATTATTCAGCCTTAGAAGTAACTACAACCTTCTACATTTTTCGGATATAGAGTTTCGGATATGGTTTTTATAGAGGATTGTGTACTTTCTGTGGCTCTAAACATTATATATCTCTTGCATTGCATAATACAGTATCTGCTACAAACCTTACATGTAACTTCATACTCTCTGTTAATAAATTTATCAACTGATGATTTATCCTTTTGATTCACGAAACAGTTTAAATCATCTTTAATTCGACTTCCTTGTATGCAGTGTTGTCTCAACAACAGACAAAGATAACGTACAAGAGGAATTACAAAACATAAAAAAAATCGTAACACGATCGATTATACAAATTGGTAAAAACAAATTGGTAGAGCAATGCGAAAATAAAATTTAGAAACAAAACTCAACACAACCTATTACATAAAGGGAGAGAAAAACAATCACTATCCTAGCCTGCATCCAATGTTTCATAGAACAGATAGGAAGAATTCTCTACAAGCATAATATCAAATCCATATGTAAAAATTATGTGAAAATAGCATAACCTCTAAAAATCGCTGAAGGCAAAAATGCACCTCTCAGTGAGCCGGAAGTATATTATATCCCTTGTCAGGAGAGCGGAGGGTCAAAGTATAAAGAAACATAAGAGAAAAGTCAGGCTGAAACATTTAACGCTATCAGCACACACACAATATTTTCCCAAGAAAACAAGGAAAAGCAACCACCATCTGAAAACACCATACAATCATCAATAGGGGCAATGAAAATAATTACAATCCGATTTCGATTTCCATTCTCTTGGGTTTCTTAAAAAAGACTTAATTAGCCAAGCAGGTTCGATCAGTCTCCATTTTGTAGGTGAATATAACTGTTTACAATAGACGTAGGACAGTGCCCCACAATTGTTTTTAATTAACATAGCACTTAATAGTGGGCCTTGTTTTTCAAGACGGATTAGCTATTTGTGATACAAGTGCGCAAAACAGGCGATTGCCAACGAGTGTATATTTTTCAGCATGAGCCGGAGGCTCGAAGCACGAGTCGAAGGTTAGCGCGCGAGCGAAGCGAGTGCGAAAACGAAGACGAGTGCGAAGAGCTGAAGGCGAATGCTGAAACTACACGAGTCAGCAATTGCCTGTGCGAACGTGTATCACACGCTATTTTTTGCAACAACCTTCTGAGAAAGTTGTATTAAGAGGAGACAGAGGAAGAATATTGAAAGTTACGAGGTGGCGAAGGGGATTTAGGCGTGAAAGCCTCAGAACAACAAAAGTTTTAAAAATTAAAAAAGTTGATTAAAGTAAATCGAAATGTATGAAAATAAGTAATTACAAATTATATTCAAATTTAATCATTTGGTAGAAAATTATCTTTGTATTAAAATAGTATTATATTCTTGAAAATTCAGCTGAAATATAGATAATTTCACTCCCTGATTTCAAAATTCAACAATTTTGTTGAAAATTCAAGTTTATGGTCAAGGGTTCAACTATTTGGTTAAAAAATCGTCGTTTTGGTTGAACTAACTGGTTGAGATTTAGTTTTTTGTAAGGAAAAGTGATATTTTTGGATTAAAAATTCATCGAAAAATCAAAATAAATTGTATGAAAATAGCAACATTCTAACTTACAATACAAAAGTACAAAAAATTACATAGTTTTTCGAATGGAAAGTGACTATTGTCTCTTGTATATGTTTAAAGTTAAATGAGAACAGTTAGTAATATTAAAAACGAGATTTTGATGAGGTGTTTCCGGCAGTGCCAAGCTTTGCGATGTCGAACTTGTTCAGCCTTCTAAAACGGAGCATTTTTCAGATGAAACACCAGTCTTAGTGTGATATGTATCTCGTGGTGCTGATTGTTGGTGAGAATTTTCTCGCGAAGTCGAAGGGTTCAGAACAATTGATTCAGTGATTAAATTATTCACTTTTTTCTTATTGTTTAAAGACTCATCGATATACCCTTCGGCCACGGAAGCAGATTTCCAGCTCCCGTGTCTTTTCAGCGTTTCAATATTAGCTCCGGAATCAGCTAGTAAGGTTGCTGAAGTTCTCCGAAAGCTATGTCACGTGTAGGCTTCGGGCTCTGGTAAATTGAGATATGATGCTATCTGCTTTGGCATAGCACCAAATTTATTAATCCCGACTACCTGCTTGGTGCACTTTCCGTTTTGATAATTAAGAAAAAAATTATTCGAATCGACGTCTTTTGGTCGTAGATCATAATATTTTTTCATGATTGAGTAGAACTCCACAGCAACAGTAAAAGAACGTACGATGTAGTTCTTTGTTTTTGGAAGTGTAACTAGAAACGCTAAATTAGCATCTTTCACATCGTTCACAGTGATATTGTACAGTTCTTCTCGCCTGCATGCACCGGATATTCCAATAATTAAGGCCACCTACAAATAAAACAAGAAATACGTAGTCCTAGCAGGATTTTTGTTGGGATTAAGGTATAATATTTCCCTATAAGAAGAAATTTTTAAAATTTGCAATAGTTTATTTTCCAACCAAAAAATATTTTTATTTTAAACAAAAACAGTTGAATTCAAACAAAATAGATGAATTTTGAACAAAATATTTAAAAATTCTCGAACTTAAAAAGACGAATTTTGAACCAAGAATGATTTATAATTCAAGAAAGAAAAAAAGTATTATAAGAAATGTGGAATTTTCTTGCCAAAAAGGCAAATTTTCTACAAAAACTTTTAATTTTCAAACTAAAAAAAAGAATTTTTATTAAGAAAGTTCAATTTTAAACGAAAAAGCTTCACCAATTAATTAAAATTACCTAAGTCTTAGTATAGGAAAGTATTTAATCAGGGTTTGATTGAATAACATAACCTAAAAGTGGATTTCGATTAAAGATTATTGACCTTATCTTAATAATGTTCAATTAGGTTAGTAAATAAATTGTAAATTACATTATTCACTTTTGAGTAATAGTTAGTTATAAATATTAGGTAGTAAAGGAAACTTTTTATTGGTGTAGGGTTTAGAATTTTTTCAATAATTGGAAATTTCAAACCCAACTTAAAAGGTTTCATCATATGCTTACTTTGATACTTTGGCCAATTAAGATATATACCCATCAAAAACCTAGCTCAGATACTATTGAAATAAATAGGAAATTCGACACAATAGAAAGA
>JAWWLR010090110.1:0-18317 GCA_035041075.1 Acraspis erinacei | reverse complement strand
ATGATTTAGAGCTCCAACTTAATTAATTGACGTCCACGTGAACGAATGCAGCGGATTTCATATATGTTTGTAAAAAACATTTAAAATAACAAAATTCAGAAGCCACTGTTAGTTGATATATTTTTTCTCTTTTCATGCTCTTACATCTTCCTCAAGGAGGTTGAGTTCTAAATGAACTTTCAAAGCAAACAATTAAACTTGTTCATGATTCGTGATTATAAAATATCCTACAAGAGCACAAGGTGTAAAAACACATCTTCTTCGACGTGCTCTTGGAGGTAATTGTATAGCGACGGATCATGAAAAATTTGGTTGGTTGCCTTTGAGGTTTATTTAAAACTTAACTTCCGCAAGGGAGATATATTTTTTACACCTGGTGCACTTGGAGGTTACTGTACAATGACGAGTCATGAAAAATTGGTTGGTGGCCTCCAAGGTTCATTTGGAACTCAACTTCCTCGAGGAAGAAATATTTTTTGCATCCGGTGCAAACTAAATTTTATTTGACGACGGTCGTGACCCACCGGAGGCGACCTGGTGTAATATTACTGATAGCGAAATCTTTGGTAGGTACTTCCAGAGCCCATTACAGGCTGCAAATTGCAGACGGAAACTTAGTGGAATTTCTACGGAAATTCAACGGAATTTCCTACCGGAATTTCCGTAGAATTTCCAAGGAGCACTTTCTGGGGAATCATTCGGCGTGGGCACATTGAAATATGTAAAGACGATTTAGAACTCCAAATTAATTACCTGAAAATGAAAATTTTCCTGTGGGCATAATTTCCCCATAAAAATATCCTTTCACGTGAACGTTGTGGGGTGCAATATTTATATGTATGCAAAAACATTAAAATAATAAAATTCTGAAACCAGTATGAAGATTATAATGACATGGAACCTTTCATGTGCCAAGTGATTAATTTGGACCTCTCAATCATCTTCACAATTTTCCAGCACACAATGAATTATTCCACTGTTTAAATATTGAATATCAATTCATCTTCATACCAAAGAAAAATAATTAAAATAAATATTCAGAAAGAATGATGTTTTCATGAACAAAAAAAAATATTTATTGTTTCTAAATGTTATTTTCACGATTAAAATAAAACCTACTCGCCCTATCAAAACACTTTTAATAACAAATTTAAGGTCCTTTTTGAGTGAATGAATGTTGTATATTTATTTCTTCGTAGCTTGTGTCGTTTGTCGAAAGATTTAATTTTTTATGTTTGATGCAGTATGTTAGAAATAACACAAAAACAACGGGCCCTATCAATGAGTAATGGAAAAAATTGTGAATCGTTTTTGAATGCACGCTTTATTTAGAGATATAATTTTTCGTATCAAGCATAGTATGAACACAAAATGGAATCTTTATTTTTAGTTTGTTTTGCGTGCAATCAAAATTTGCGTATTGAATCTTTTTCAAAGAGTCAAAAGCTGCTATGATAATTTTGTAGAGTTTCTCAAAAGTAACGTTGTTCTTCATTTGACTTTTCCCTTTCTTTTCGTACCCTTAAAAAGTGTGCCAAAGCAAAATGGAAGTATAGTATTCTTATAAAAGTTATATGAAATCCAATTTTAATTTGTTAATTTTATTCATGCTCTGATTTTCGTGCATAAAATTATTCATACGGCGTCAGACTTCACTTGAATCTTATATTAATATTTTCCTAATCAACAAAATATGTATCTGAGTGTTTATCTGGCTTCTAAAGTTGTACGGTGAAACACGTACGAGGAAATGATAGTTGGATAAATAACGTCATGCTGACTAGAATTTGTCATCTCACGAATTGTAAGCCCCGAAAATAAGATCCATCTAGGTCATGATCTATGCTCAGAGAGGAAAAAATACAAATATCCCAAAATAGTAGATATACAGGAGACATCAGAATATTCATTGGTCAATATAAGCTCACTCTTGAGTTTTTTGGAAGGTCTACAGAATTTTTAGTAATTTCACATCTGACCTTTTCCTCTAACTGTCCCCAAGCCTGACAAATACATAACGCTGAATATTAGGTTCTTAGAATCAAAGGCCCCGTAGAGATGAATTTATAGCAATAAAAATATGTTTCAAATAATCTTTCTTCGTTGAATAGAATTCTTGTGCAGAAATACATTTTTATGGATTCAACCTTGTCTTCACCAAGGCTTGCCTTTCTATTTGATGTTAGATACATTCTATCTTAAATAATCTACAGAAATTCTATAATTGATCATGACACTTTTTTTTAATTCTCAATCTGGTCAGAAGGTATTAGCTTTATGTGAAATTTGTTTTGCCAAGTCTAATATCAGGGAAAAGTTAGTAGAAAAAATTAGAGGTGTGATTGATAGTTTTTTTTCCGTCTCAGGATGTCTTAAGTTGTGGAGATTTGATCAAGTCCCCAATAGTTAATCTTCACACAAAAATAATCCCTCATCTAGTGAGAATGTAAAACGATTATTTGAAATCAGAATAAAGGTATGTAATTCATTATGTGCCGGAATTCTAAAATCTTGGTACAAATAGCCTACTCAACGTGTCAAAATATTCATCACGAAATTTCGTGATTGATGGCACTGCTCATACTGGAAGTAAGTTCAATTTCGCGTGAAATGAGTCCAGAAATTACTATGAATGGCACTTTAAATATCTGTCAAGGATAATACATTAGAATTTTGCTTATTCACTGTAAAAACTAGAGATCTATTTTCTTGTGGTATCATTCTTTTCGTGTCCTTTTTTTGAATGGTATAACTTCATGCCTTTATTATCAAAGAAAAACAAACGATTCCGGGATTTCGCCAGTGGTCTCATATCACTAAACCACTGAAAAATGTTTTTTGTGACTCTTATGATAATTCTTGAAACTAGTCGTGAAATAATAGTTTGTTCTTACAGGTTTTTAATATAAAATTGTTTTATCCTGTTTTTCAAAGATTATATTTCAGATATGTGACAAGATTAAGATTCTTGTATTTCAATGTAAAGGGACCGTACTTAAATTGCGTAAAAGCTCAAGAAAATTAGAGAATTTTTAAGATGAAGATTTGCTCTAACCCTGGTATAAAATTCTTGTTTGAAATCTAAATGCCTTCTATTTATATTTTTTTTGCATTTGACTTCTCCTGAATATTATCAGTTTAGTTATAAATTTTATTATTTATTTGAAAATTCAATAATTTTGTTAAAATGCGATCCTTTTCGGTTAAAAATTCTACTTTTTGGGTTGAAAGTTCAACTATTTTCGTAGTATTATGCCACTTCTTTCATGTTATAATACTCCAACACCTACATTCCGTACTCTAAAATCCACTTTCCAACTTTCCCAAGATGCCATGCTTTTGCACCATCCCTTTGCATCCCCTTTCAAAGATTGTTAGCATAGTGGTCAAACTTACCACAAGAATTGATGTAAACCAAGAGACCAGGAAGTAGAATTCCAAATGTGATCTTCATATTTCTTTCCAGATTCAGTGCAAAATACCTGATGAATCTGGATAATTTCCACAGCTATATATATATACCCTAAAAAACTAACTAGAATGAGGAAATATTCCAGTGCGTTCAGCCCACGTGTTAAAAGCAGTAGGAAATATAATCAGCTCGAACAAACTAACGAAATCGAAAACAGCGCTTAATAGGCCTTGGTCTCTTTACTTCTACTAACACCAGGGAAAATTTTTTTTATTGATATTGAACTTTAGAAAATTAGAAAAATTAAAAAAATTAATTTTACGCATAACACTTTGCATTCAGAACCAAATAGTTGAATTCTAAGCAAAAGTGAGGATGTTTTACCAAATAAATGAACATAATACCAAATACTTGAATTTTTAATACAAAATAAATCATTATTAACCAAAAGAACGAATTTTCTATCGAAAAAGAGAGATGTTTTTGTATAAAGTTTAATTTGGTTAACAAAACTAATACATTTTTAACAGAGTGATAAAAGTTGGAACCAAAAAGATAACATTGCTACAAAAGCAGATGAGTTTTTGAACTAAAAAGAGGATTCTTGAATAAAATAGTTTCACTTTCTACCAAGAGAAATTCTTCAGTCAAGGTCGAAATAAAATTTGAGCCAAATGGTTGAGTCTTTAACTAAAATAAGGAATATTCTTTAAGAAAAAAAAAAATTTTTTTAATAAGAGGTTAAATCTAACGACTAAATTTGGGCAACAACCATATGATGTTTCTATTAAAAACTGAAAAAAGGGGAAAGAAAAATTGAAGGCAACCAAACAAATAACCTAGCTTCTCTTTTTTATTTCTTTCGTCTTTTTAAATTCTCATTTATTATATTCTATGTACGGATATTTATACAATTCAAAAAGGCGAACAATTTATCCTAATTACATTTTTCGATAAAAAGAAAATTTTCACAATAAATGTATGTAATTCATTATTTGCCGGAATTCTAAATTTTCGGTATAACTAGCGGATTCAAACTTTCGAACTATTCATCACGAAATTTCGTGATTGCAGGCACTGCCCATATTGGAAGTAAGTTCAATTTCGCATGAAATGAGTCTCACCTCAGTATCATTTTAGGTCTCATTTCACTATACCACTGGAAAATGTTTTTTGTGACTCTTACTGTACCTGCAACTGCTTGGTTGAAACCTGAACTACGTTGCTGCAAAATAATCAGGGTAGTGATTCAACTGACCATTTCTAACTCTCGATCATTTCCAGCTTTTTCCCGGTCAAATTTTTCAATTTTCCCGGTCAACTAAAAGTAAAATATTCATGTTCCTTGCAACACTCCAAAATTTATTTTAATTCATTACGTTCACTCTAAGCATCATATAAAACAATTCAGAAAAAAATTAAAAACTTACTGAATTTTGAAATAAGTACTTGAATTTTCCACTAAAAAATATAAATTTTCAACAGAAATTGAAAAGTTAAACTATTAGTTGCAATAATTGAATTTAAAAAAATATTTAACTACAGTTTTGAACATTTAACTTAAATACTTGAATTTTCAACCACAAAGATGAAGTTTCCAACATCAAGATTAATTTTTACTGAAAAGGTAATTTATCAACCAAAACCTAAATCTCTAAATTTAATGTGTAAAAAAATTAATGTTTAACCAAATAGATTCATTTTTAACTAAGTTTATGAAATATTTAACTAATATGATTAATATTTAAATAAGATAATTAAACCTAACACGAAAAAAATGAATTTTCAACTGACAAATATAATTTTTCAACCAAAAATTTTATATAGTAATTTTTAGTCACAACATGAATGTTCAACAAAATAAATGAGTTTATAATTATTATTATGAAACATTTATCAGGTATAATAGTTACATTTTAAGCTGAAAAAAAATAATTTCCAGCCATTAGTTCTAGCGCTTCGCGCTCGATTTTGTATTTACTACGTGCTGCGCGCTAGGACTTGTCATTTTTCTCACATTCAAGCATTCTCGTATTCGCGCTCGGTCTCTGCATTTCTGCCACATTCGTGCACAGAAATTTCAAAATTAAAGATCAACGATTCGAAAACCGCAATTTTGCGATTCTGAACTCTCTTTTGTTAAAGCTCTTTCGGCTTTACCGAACACTTTCTCATCACGTATTACGTGCTTCGCACTCGACTTTTCCCAAAATGTCAAATTTTCAACATTTTCTTAAGACTTTTATATCGACTATAATACATTTTATTTGTACCTCTGCCTGGGATTGGGTATTTAGATAGTAGACGTCCTGAAACATGTATCATATCAATAAATTTATATATTACAATTCATAATATCCATGACAATTGAAGCATTCTTGTCCTTATTGCCTTGTTTTTATAGTTTTTTTTTATTTTTAATCTTGATTTTTGCGAATAACAGAAAAACTGCGCTTCTTATAAAAACAATATTCTTACAAAATTTGTCAATCTTTTTTGTTTAAATAAATTTGGCTCACTGATTTTCGTAGCTTGTATCGTTGTATACCAATATAATTTTTTTTATTTTCAATCTTGTTTTTCAGCAATACAACAAAAACTAGTTATCCTACAAAAATTAATTTCGGAAAAATTTGTTATATTTTAGGTGCACAATTTTTGTCGATCTAACAATTTTCGTATCTTGCTTTGTTTGACAACAAAATTGATTTAATGCTTTTTCATTAGCTTCTTTTGCGATCAAAATTGGAATTTTCCATCGTTTGTTAGCAAAATGTAAAAAGTTGTTTAGACAGTCTTGTAGGGCCTTGAAAAAGTAAAGTTTTTCTTCTTTTGACTTTTTCCCATATCACGCTTTGTTTGGCCTCAAATGTTCATTTTCGTTTGGTTTTTTGGATTTTGAAACTACTATAACTTTTGTCATTTTTATTTTATCAAGAAAAGTAATTTCCATAAATTGTCCGTAATGTGATCTACTTTAAATAGCTGTCGAACCTATTTTCAAGTATTAAGAAAAAGTGGTCTCAAAAATTTTCGAAATGCTTTAACTTTTTAAAAAGTCATCAAAAAACGCTGGCTAACGAACTCGAAATTATTTTCATATCCTTAGAACGTGTACCAAAGAAAAATTCAATCAAATAATTCCTTCTAATTTTACCGTGTTTACAGACTACAACGACAACGACAACGACGACAGACAGACACCGACGTGAAAACTATTTTTTCTGACCCAGGGGATCTCAAAATGTCGACATTTGATGTAATCCTCGAAAGTCATTTTTCACATAAATCCAATGCCTTCTCATTAGGATGAGAATATAAAAAGATAAATGTATCATTCGACATAGAATAGAGTTTAATTTTTAGTTCGAAAATATTTTAGAAAAATTATCAAGGATACAGTTAAATTTTCTACTGAATAGATGAGTTGTAAGTCAAAAAGATTAAATATCTCTTAAAAAACTTAGTCATAAAACGGAAAACTTCAATTTTTAGTTAAAAAATTAGTTTAAAATTTAAAAATGGCTAATTTTCAATCATACAATTAAAATTTCAATCAAAAAGGAATAATTTTAAACAAAATACTTGAATAATCAACCAAAAAGTTTAATTTTCTTTGAACGAAAACGACTAATTTATAATAAAATAGCTCAATTTTAAATCAAAAAGGTCAATTATTTAAAAAAAATGAAATTTAAATTTTAAAAACAATTTAGATGAATTTTTGGTTAAAAAATTATTTTTAAAGGCAAAAATAATTTTCAACTAAGAAAATGGATAGGTAACCAAAAACTACGGTTTTTACCAAACAAGTATAATTTTTGAAGACTTTTTAATTTATTTTAAACAAAAAGATATCTGTTCTACTATAAAAAATGACTTTTTAACAAAATACCTGAATTTTCAACAAAATAATTAAATTTTGAACAAAATGATTGAATTTTAAACCTAAAAAGATAATTCCCAAATAAAAGAGTGTTACATTTTATATTCATATGGCAAAAGATAAAATTTATATGAATTCAAAGTAAATTCTGAATCTTCAATAAAGTTTCAATAAAATAGCTCTTATTTCAACCAAACAAATGGATTTTCAAGTAAAATTATGAATCCCACGGCATAAAAATTCATTTTGAACAAACGAGTTTAACTTTCAATCAAGGAATTTTACTTCATACCTAAAAATGAGTTTTCAACTAAAATGATTATTATTTAACTGAAATAATTAAATTTTTAAAGTTGAAGGAGAATTTTTTTAACAAGTAGACAAAATTGTAAACCGAAAGATAATTTTCTAAAAAAACGACATTTAACCAAATATGTGGACATTCATTGAAATAGATGAATTTTCAATTAAAACAGATAAATTTTCATCCAACTTGTTTAACTTTGAACAATAAAACATAAATTTACATAAAAAATGGACATTCCAATTTTTAGATGTGGAATTAATTTTAAACCAAACTGATGATTCTTCAACTATAATGACAAATCTTGAACACTGTAATAGACAAATTTTATGCAAAGAAAATTATTTTTTGCAATAAAGATTAATTTTTATACAAAAAGGCGATTTTTTCATAAAGTTTTCAAAAAACTAGTTTAATATTTTCAAAGTACTAGTTAAATTTCTTAATAAAAAGTATCAATTCTCAACATAATAGCTGAATTTTTGTCGAAAAAAGATACATTTTGAACCAAAAATAAAATGTTTACATGAATTTTCTTTTGAAAATCGAATTGTTACCAGGAGAACGTCGTTTTAGCCAAACAGTTAAATTTTCTACTGACAGAGTTAACTCTTAGTTTAAAAAATTAATTTTCAACAAAGTAATTAAATTTTCCACCAGAGAGGATATTTCAATTAAAATGATGAAAATTTGAGAAACAAAAGAAGGAATTTTTTACTAAAGATTTTAACCGAAGGTAAGCTAATCCTAAAAATGCGGTCATAAAATTATGGTGGATTACTCCAAAAAAAATAGACAAAAAATCCGAGTTTTAATCCCGGTAAATAAAACTCTGATATGAAAAAATTCTTTTCATACACGTGTTTCCTATTTACCATGAATAAACATTAAGTAGAGAAAATCAACGAAAATTCATCTATTTCGTTGATAATTCTTCTTTCTGTTAAAGAAATCGATATGTTTTCGTTGGAAATTTATCTTTTTTAATTGAAAATTTGTATTTTATTTTCTGACTGTTGTTTCAGGGTAACCGTTTTTTACTGAAAATTTAACTTTTTGTTTTAGTTTAAAATTTTTATTTTTGGTGGAAGAACTAACTATTTTATTGAAAAGTCATAACTCAATTCTTTTATTAAATATATTTTCAGGAAAATGTTAGTCGTTTCTTTAAAATTCGTTTTATTAACCATTGTTTTGTTAAAAAATCGATTTTTCAGCTCAAAGTTGATTTTTTTAAAGTAAGAATGTTTTTGATTTTCTGAAGAAACTTTGGTAAATTATATTTATATAAACTTAAAATTGAATAAACCTATAAAAGAGGTCCATCAACTCAGCGCCGCCACAAAGGCAAGTTTAAAAATGGAATACGCTATATTTTTCGGCTCTTTTTTGCTAATTTTAATCTAAAAGAAATTTCTTTTTCTCTCTTAACTTCTGCGAACAGGGTGGCGGAGCTAGCACGACGTCCGCTCAGCGCCGCCACCTATGAAAACTCACTAAAAACTATTATAATGAGATGAACGATTAGTGGAGATTTCTTGGATTTTTTTCTCACTGATACATATATTACGTTTCCCAAAAACTACGCCTAACTCGTACACACCTACCTCTCGTGATCGAAAATGTTTTAAGAGTTGGAAAACCACTTGGAAAATGTAAAAATTATTTAGAGCTCCAAACTATTTACTTGCCATTTGAAACTTTTCATTCTCGTTACAATTTTTCCCGGAAACTACCATTCAAGAAAACGAGTGATCGAATGGCTCTTTTTTTCTCTTTTTCTCTTTCCAACTGCATTGAACGTCATTATAAAAAAAACCTCCAAGTGCAACCAGGTGTAAAAAATACATATTCCTTGAGGAAATCTAATTCTAAATGAACCTTGGAGGCAACTACTTAAATCTTATCATGATTCGTCATTACAGAAGAACCTACAAGAGCACGAGGTGTAAAAACACATCTTCTTCGAGGTGCTCTTGAAAGTTATTGCATAGTCACGGATCATGAAAAAATTTGCTTGGTTGCCTCCAATGTTTATTTAGAACTTAATTTCCGAGACGGAAATGTATTTTTTACACCTGATTCACTTGGAGGTTATTGTATAATTAAGATTCATGCAAAGAATTGGTTGGTGGCCTCCAAGGTTCATGTGGAAGGGTAGTTTTTGGGAAAAATGTTAAAATGTGGGAAATTTAAAAATACCAAATAATTAATTTGGAACTCTCAATCATCTTTACATTTTTCGAGTGGTTTTCCCAGTTTTGAAACATTTTTTAACACGATGGGTAGGTGTGTACGACTTGGGGGTAGCTTTGGCAAACTTAATATATGTCATCGGTGATCCAAAAAAGAGCCAACAAATTTTAACCAAAAATGGTTTCTGAATTTTATTATTTTGAATGTTTTTCACATACATATATGAACTGCACTGCATACGTTCACGTGAAAGGGCAGTTTTTGGGAAAAATTATAAGCAGAGGGAAATTTAAAAGTTTCAAGTAATTAATTTGGAGCTCTATATCATCTTTACATTTTTCCAGTTGGTTCTTCCGCTTTTAAAACGTCTTTGATCATGTGGGGCAGGTGTGTACGGGCTAGGGGTTTTTTTGGAAGCGCAATATATATGTATCAGGGAGCTAGTCATGCTAGCGCCGCCACAAACACAAATATTTATTATTTGTAAATGTTATTTTCACGAATAAAATAAAAACTACGCGCCCTACCAAGCAATTCTTAATAAATAAGTTTAGCACCTTTTTGAGTGAATGAATGTTGTTTAGTTATTTCTTTCGTAGCTTATGTCGTTTTTCGAAAGATTTAGTTTTTTATGTTTGATGCAGTATTTTAGAAATAACAAAAAAACTACGGGTCTTGTCCATGAGTAATGGTGAAAAAAATTGTGAATCGTTTTTTAATGCATAATTATTGTACATACATATTTTATCGTATCAAGCATAGGTTGAACACCAAATTGGAATTTTTATTTTTAATTTGTTTTGTGCAATACAAATTTGCGTATTGGATTTTTTTTAAATTCCAAATTTGCTATGATAATATTGTAGTTTCTAAAAAGTAACTTTTTTATTCTTTTGACTTTTCCCTTTCTTTTCATACCCTTAAAAAGTTACCTAAAGGAAAATGCAATTATAGCAGTCTTATAAAAGTTCTCCCGTATACAGGCAACAGAGAAAACGACAGATACTATCGTAAAACCATTTTTTTATATTCGTAGTGTATCGAAACGTGGAGAATTAAAGAAATCCGAAATCTAATTGCAATTGGTTAATTTTATTCATGCTTTGATTTAGGTGTGTAGAATTATTCATAAGGAGCCAGACTTTACTTCAATCATGAATTAATATTGTTCTAATCAACAAAACTTTTTTTTGAGTGTTTATTGGGCGTCTAAAGTGGCACGGTGAAGCACGTGCGAGGAAGTGATTGTTGAATAAATAACGTGATGCTGATTAAAATTTGTCATCTCACGAATTATAAGCCCCGAAAATAAGATCCATCTAGGTCTCGATGGTGATTTTTGGAAGGTTTACAGAATTTTCAGTAATTTCACAACTGACCTTTCCTTTAATTGTCCCCAAACCTGCTAAATTCACAAAGTTGAATACTAGGATCTTAGAATCAAAGCCATTGCAGAAATGAAGTTATAGCAATGAAAATATGTTTGGATTAATCTTTGTTCATTTTCCTTGGGCAGACATATATTTTTATGCATCCAAACTTGCCTTCACCAAGGCTTGCCTTTGTATTTGATGTTCGATGAATTTTATCTTAATTAAAGTAATGTACAGAAATTCTATAATTGATCATGATAATTTTTTTAATTCTCAACCTTGTCAGAAGGTATTAGCTTTATGTAAAATTTGTGTCCCCAAGTATAATATTAGGAAAAAGTTAGAGCAAAAAGTTAGAGGTGTGATTGATAGTTTTTTTTCGAACTAGAATGTCTTGAGATGTGGAGGTTTGATGAAATCCCCAATAGTTAATCGGCACAGAAAAATAATCTCTTATCTAATGAGAATGTAAAATGATTATTTGAAATCAGAATAAATGTATGTAATTCATTATGTGGCAGAAATCAACAATTATGGTAAAAATAGCCGATTGAACACTGTAAACAATTCATCACGAAATTTCGCGATTGACGGCACTGCCCATAATGGAAGTAAGTTCAATTGCGCGTGCAATGAGTCGAGCAATTTCTATGAATGGCACTTGGACTATCTGGCAAGGATGACAAATTATAAATTTTCTTATTCACTGTAAAGCCTAGAGATCTAGTTTTTTACGGTATAATTTTTTCCGTGTCCTTTTTTGAATAAGATGACTTCATGCTGTTATTTTCAATCGAAAACAAACGATTCCATGATTTCACCAGTGACCTCATTTCAGTATACCACTGAAAAATATTTTTTGTGGCTTTGATTGTAATACCTGAAAGTAGGCGTGAAATAATCCTGCGTTTTTAAAGTGTTTTAATGAAAAATTGTTTTATTCTGCTTTCAAAAGATTCTATGTCAAAAATGTTACAAGATTAAGATTGTTGTATTTCAAAGTTAAGGGACCGTACTTAAATTACGTAAAAGCTCAGGAAAAATTAAAAAGATTTTAGGTTGAAGATTGACTGTAACCCTGATATAAAATTCTTGTTTGAAATCTAAATGCCTTCTATTTCTATTTTTTTTGCATTTGATTCCCCCTGAATATTATCAGTTTTGTTAGAAATTTTATTATTTTTTTGAAAATTCAACAATTTTATTAAAATTCGTTCCTTTTTGGCTGCAAATTCAGCTTTTTGGGTGGAAAGTTCAACTGTTTTTTGAAGTATTAGTCCCCTCGTTTCTTATTACAATACTCCCACCCCCTCATTCCCCACTCTAACATCCACTTTCCAACTTTTCCACCATCCCATCCTTTCCCGTCCCACTATCTTTTTTCATCACGCCTCTTATTCACTATTATTCCCCTACTCTTGCACTATCCCTTTCCAACACCTTTCAATAATTGTTTTATAGCGGTCAAAATTACCACAAAACTTTATGTAATCCGACAGTCGAAGAAGCAGAATTCCAAAAGCGATCCTCATTTTTTTTGACGGATTCAGTGAAAAATATCCGATAAATTTGGATCATTTCCACCGCTATATGTACCCTAACAAAATTCGCTAGAATGAGGAAGCATTCCAATTCGTTCAGCCCACGTGGTAAAAGCAGTAGGAAATATCATAACCCCGAAGAAACTAATGAAATAAAAAACAGCGCTTAATAGACCTTGCTCTGTTTCCTTGTACGACCTGCGGAAACAATTTTTTATTCTTGTTGAACTATAAACCAGAAAAGATTAATTTTTGACCATAAAAGATGATTTTTTAAGCTAAAAGCTTAATTTCGAAAAAATAACGGTAGATAGATAGAATTTTGAAACAAAACGATAACATTGCTATAAAATCAGATGAGCTTTTGAATTAAAAAGAGGGTTCTTCAATAAAATAGTTTAAATTTCAACGAAGAGCAATTTTTCAGTCAAGGACGAAATAAAATTTGAGTCAATTTGTTGAATTTTTAACTAAAATAAGCAACATGCATTGACAACAAAATTCATGTTTTAACAATATCCAACGACTACATTTGGACAAAAATCGTAAAATGTTTCTATTGAAAATTTAAAAAGACGGAAGAATAAAAGAACAAGCCATAACAGTAAAAGAGACAGGCAGCGGTAAATTATAGGAAAAGTACTCTATCTCTTTTACTCTAATGACTTTTCTGGTGGCTGGTGGCCAATTGACAGATGTGTAAATGCACACTTATTTCCAACGATGCTATGTAAATAAGCATTTTACCTATGGGCACTATTCGTATAAATGGCATACTTCCATACTGCTAACCGCGTGAGAGGTTTCTGGCAAAAAAATAGAAATTTATGGCAAAAAATAGAGTGTAGACATATTGAACGTGAGATTAGCAAACGTGTTTGTTTATAAATTAATTAATCTTATAGAAAAAATGTCAGAGGAGAGAGGTGGTTCAAATAGAAATGAACCATGATTTACGAGAAAACGAACAAACTTTATTCACCTTGCATCAAAAACCTCCACTCAGTGAGTGGCGGAAAAAGCCGTTTACAATTCTAACTAAAATTAAGAAAACTCACCATCACACAATCCATACATTAAATTCGCACGAAGAAGCGAAAGTACATTTAATCCGGCCAAGAAGACGTGGATGAAGAGATCAGCTCTCACCACAATCTAATGACGAGATAAGCTCTCACAAAAAGCCATTAAGGAGATCACCTCCCACAATAATCCACAACAAGGAGATCAGCTCCCACAATTATCACTTGACGAGATGGAACAGCCACCCGGACAAACGTGAGAAACGCAGTAATACCGTCAACTATAACCGAAAACACGAAACACGACCGTTCACTCGCATCAGCCGTGTTAGATTTGAAAATCGTGTTAGTATTTCTGGCTGTTTTGGATACTCTTCTACAGAAAGGGAAAGCCATTTTGGTCCATGCTACCAACTCTCAGAAGGAACACTCAGATTGTTCAAGATCCGAAGGTTTGACTTCGCGAGTCGCCAGTGCAGCTGGGTTCACTTTAGTCGGCACATAATTCCATTAGGCTGAGGGCAGCTCGGCTTTAATCAAGGATACGCGATTCGCAACGAAAGTTTTCCAATGGCATGGATGTTTTCGTTTCCAAGAAAGGGCGATCTGACTATCGGTCCAACCATGACTGGTTCGCTGCCCATTTATCTAGTTCGATTTGCCAAGAGGGAATCTGTGAGATTCATCTAATGCTAGATGAGCTAGTGTACAATCGCTAAGTAATGGGCACAAGCAGTACCCCTCAGCCACAGGGGTCCAGAGAATTCTCTGCAGATTCTGATCATCAGGATGAATACGAATTTGGTGAAACATTTTTATTATATCCGCGGTAAAGACGTATCGAAACTTTTGCCAATTTAAGAGTAATAGGGTAATATCGCTCTCTAGAGCAGGATCCGCCATGAGAAATTCATTTAAGCAGTGCTTTTCAGTAGTTTGACGAGATGCGTCGAAAACCACGCGAAATTTCAACTGAGTAGGTGTACATAGAACTATAGGGTGATGCGGAATCTACCAAGCTCGAGGGTTGTGTATTTCAGATTCTGGAATTTTCTCCTTGCGTCCCAATTTCTGATAACCTTTCATAAAATCTCGATAAGCTTCCGCAAGCTTCAGATCCTTAGAAAAGCCACGGTGTTTATTCGAAATGGAACTTGAAGCCATCCGCCGAGCCTCCATGAAAGAATGTGGGTGTTTCGATTTTAAAGGGAGGCGAACTGTGTAACGTCCATCAGAGGTTCGAGAATGCTTATCGGAAAAAGCTGCTCACAAGCTTCAACCTCTGGTTTCAGATTCTTTAAGAGGCGCAATGCATAACTGTGCGTGTTATTGGGGAAGAGGGTTTCACCCGCCTTGGCACATCCGAATATGAAGATCCCGAAACGACACAACCTAACGCAGTGTCTTGAGCGATCAGTTGAGATGGTGGGAATCGGCGTGACCGTGCAATCAAAACTTGGCCATAGACATCGGCCCCTAAAATGATATCAATGGACTCGGGTTCCATCCAGGGAGGGTATGCTAAATTATTATCTTCAAACAAACAAAGATCAAAATCCATTGGCTTACTTGAAGGAAGCTGTCATTTAAGAGGAAGCGAAGACGGGGCAGAGTCTCTATATGCAATGAAGGATCATAAAGTGACTGTAATGACATTTGAGTGATGGCACGTGCAGTAGCAGCTTTTGGAGAACCAATCCCAGTAAGGGCAATTTTTACACAACGTTTGGGATTTTCAAGTAATTGCTCTATAGACTCTGTAATGAATGAAACCTCAGAAGCCTGATCGAATATAGCGCGAGCACGCACTTGAGTTCCCCTAGGACCGAGACGCATTACCTGAGCAGAAGCAAGAAATACGGAGCGTCATGGGGTCGAAAGACTTGCCGTGTTACATGATGCCCTAGTTGGAGGGAGGAAGTCCTTATTATTTTGAGATAGGTCAGAGTTCTTCTCGAGATTCGCGATAGAAGTGACTTGCTTCGAAGCAGCGTGGTAAATGGATGAATGATGCTTATATCTGCACATTGTACACCTTCGGTTGGATTGACAATTTTGAAATCTATGAGCACCTAAACAGTTAAAGCACTAAAGTAAACGATGCACTTCGTTGCGACGTTCGTATGGAGACTTTGCGAGATAACTCGGACAGGTACGAATATAATATCCTCCATTACAAAGTGGGCATTTGCGAAAGGCTGATTTACCACGCGTATTAGGGCCTGCAATCGCATGTAAACTTCGTTTAGGATTTACTCCAGATTTTAATTGAGTTAGGGTGGGCCTTTTTATGGTTTTAGTGTCTGCAGAAATCATACCAAGTGCATGAGAACGCTGTTCAAGAAATTCTACGAAATCGTGAAAACTGGGAAACCATTCCAATTTATAAATTTCTGTTGAGGCCGCAGCAGCTCTGGAGACAGCCTGACGATCGTTGACACTAAGTTCAGGCTTCCACAGCTTACGAGATTCAGGATTTCGGCGACTGGCCAATACATACACCAACCATATTCCCCAATGTTTTACAGGCATTTCAAGATTTGTTAGCGCGCGCCCGATTCGTTGAGCTTCGTCACTAAACCCACGCAAATCTTCGGCAGATTAATTCTTTAAATACTTTAAATCCATCAATGCACTTAAGATTAATATCTTAAATTAATAAGATATTCATACACGATTATTACATATGTGGTAATCTATTATTGAACTATCTCGAAGCTTCTAGAAACATCCTACCCCCGCCCCTAGTCACTTAGTGCAAGGTATAGGCAGTTGGCAATATAAGAGTATTACATATATCGTACTATTAGACCGAATTTTCTAGAAGCTTCCAGAAACCCCCCACGCCCTATCCCTAGCCACTTAATGTGAGGTATAGGCATTAAGCAATTTATACGAGTATTACATATATGGTAATATTAGCCGAACTTTCTAGAAGCTTCGAGAAACATCCCCACCCCTAGCTACCTTTGGCCAACCATATTTCCAGAAGCTTCAAGAACTCTGGGGAATTCCCCCAAGAGCGCCATCTGTCGGCCACAGCTTAAACTACATAATATAGAAGTTAAAACAATGGGGCCCTCTGTTGGCCACAGCATACATGGTAAAACAGGGACCCACCTTAACGACCAGGTAATTTTTCCATGGCAGTGATCTACCTTATCTACCCGTCAGTCGTAATCTCCGTCTGTTGGTAAAAGCTGGCACTACGCAATAGTGCCTTCCAACTCCCCTAGGTATACTACTCCAAGCAAAGCCTAAAATTATAACGTGTTTGACTATTTTTTTCTTTAATTTTTATATAGGAGAGGTGCTGGCTTTATTTAAGGCAGCAACTCGACTCGAAATTTTTAATTTTCTTAAAAAATCAGCAATGCCGCAAAAAAGCTCAAAATTCTGATACAAACAAATTTGGGCATTTAATTTTCTCTCTTAGCCAATTATTAATTTTCCAAAATTTACTATGATATTTCTGATGAGTTAGACTCAAAATTAAGTCCAAAAGTTTGTAAACCGGGCGCCATATAGTTTTCCCGAAAACCACCAAAATTAACTACGAAATTGACACATTATTTCAATGCCGGGACCGCTCCAATAGATTGGCGCAGGTAACGAGTGACTAACGGAAGGGGGGTTAGGTGGAGTACAAAAATATTAAACAACACAATTTAACATATTATACCAAATTTACTGATATATTACTTTTAATATTTGATTTTGCGTAGACTGATATTTTACATGGGGGAACCCGTGTCCCAAAATTATTAAGATAGGTCTGGCTCATACACTGGCATTTTATTCAGATTTACATTTTGCCGACGTAAGCGAGTCGTAGTGGGTGGAAGACCACAACAATTTAATTTAAAACTGTAAATTCAAAATAAATACCGCCAATGAAAGCGCTGAATTTAGGACTGCTTTACAAATACTCGACTTGACCTTGAGCGAGTTCAGCAACCAATAAGCTTCAACGGCGAGTGCCTACCTGTTAGACACATGACATTGAAAGCTATCAATTTTACTTTTAAAAGAGAAGACAGAACTGATACAATTCACTAACTGGTAACTGTCGCCCTCTTCTATTGGTTCCCCTCATCTTTCCAATATTTCCAAACTGGTTCTTTTAGATGTAATTTGAGCCTTCCACGACAAATATTCTCCTCTCATAAATTTTGTGAATGGTCTCTGCGAGCTGAAAGTAACGAATGAATTGTTAGCAAGGAATATGCATAACTACATTGTCAGGACGGAGACAGCGATTATAGCGGGGAGCCGAGCGTGTAAATATGAGGAGAAATTTTTTGAAGAGGGGGGAATTAAGCTTGTTAGGGAATTTAGGTGGAAGCGGGAGAATAGGCGTAGGAGTGGGAGGATGGAGATCGAAAGAGAAAGGTATTTTCGAACGAATGGATCGTAGACAGGTGAAGTGAGAAACATGCATGATGAAGGAAGGAGGGTATATGAGTTGATTAAAAGAAGCAGCAGGGGGAGAGAGAGGGAAGCAGGGGAGGAGAGAATAAGAGAGTCAAGGTTTAATGGGAACTATGTGTGGATTATGCCAAGGGAGAGAGCGCAATATTTGT
>JAWWLR010089556.1:492-18326 GCA_035041075.1 Acraspis erinacei | reverse complement strand
ACAATTTTCAGTTAAAAATTCTTCAATTTTAACCATTTACAGTTTCAAATTTTTAAATTAAAAATTCTTCAATTTTAATTTGAAAATTTTAAATTAAGAATTCTTCAATTTTAATCAATTTTCTATTTAAATTCTTTAATCTTAGCAATTTTCAATTAAAAATTCTTCAACTCTAACCACTTGCAATAAAAAATTCAATTTTAACCATTTTCAGTTGAAAATTTTTCAATTAAAAATTCTTCAATTTCCATTTATAATTCTTCAATTTTGACATTTTCCGATTGAAAATTCTTCAATATTAACCATTTTCTTTTAAAAATTCTTTAATTGAAAATTCTTCAATTTTAAGTTGAAAATGTTTACAATTTAAAATTAAAAATTCTTCAATTTTAATCAATTTTCCATTAAAAAGTCTTCAATTTTAACCATTTTCAGTTTCAAATTTTTAAATTAAAAATTCTTCAATTATTATTTGAAAATTTTAAATTAAAAATTCTTCAATTTTAATCAATTTTCAATTTAAATTCTTCAAGTTTTTGGGATAAAAATTCTTCAATTTTAAATTCAAAATTTTAATAATTTTCAATAAAAAATTCTTCAATTTCCATTTATAATTCTTCAAATTTAAAATTAAAGTTTTAACACGTTTCAATTAAAATTTCTTCAATTTTAAGCACTTTATGTTTCAAATTTTTTAATTAAAAATTCTTCTATTTTAAATTGAAAATTTTAACAATTTTCAATTAAAAATTCTTCAGTTTCCATTTAAAATTCTTCAGTTTCCATTTAAAATTCTTCAATTTTAATCAATTTTCCATTTAAATTCTTCAATTTTGACCATTTTCCATTAAAAAGTCTTCAATTTTAACCATTTTTAATTTTAAAAAATTCAATTTGAACCATTTTCAGTTGTAAATTGTTCAATTTTGACATTTTTCGATTGAAAATTCTTCAATCTTAACCATTTTCAATTAAAAATTGTTTAATTGAAAATTCTACAATTTTAGCAATTTTCAATTAAAAATTCTTCAACTCTAACCACTTTCAATGCAAAATTCAATTTTAACCATTTTCAGTTGAAAATTTTTTAATTAAAAATTCTTCAATTTTCATGTATAATTCTTCAATTTTGACATGTTTCGATTGAAAATTCTTCAATCTTAACCATTTTCATTTAAAAATTCTTTAATTGAAAATTCTTCAATTTTAGCAATTTTCAGATTCTTAATTTAAAAATTCTTCAATTTTAAAATGAAAATTTTAACAAGTTTTAATTAAGAAATCTTCAATTTTGACAATTTTCAATTGAAAATTCTTGTATTTTAAGCAATTCCAGTTTACAATTTTTAAAATTTTCAATTGAAAATTCTTCAATAGTAAGTTGAAAATTTTAACAATTTAAAATTAAAAATTCTTCAATTTAAATCAATTTTCCCCATTTTCAGTTGAAAATTCTTCAATTACAATCAATATTTATGAATATATATTTAAAATTGAAGAATGTTTAAAGATTTCTGAAGGTTTACAATGGAACGATTTTTGTTGTTGAATAGTTCAATTTTGAAGATTTACTATTAAAAATTCTTTCATTTTTAACCATTTTCAATTTTAATCATTTTCAACTGAAAACTTTTCAATTTTAAATTGTAAATTTTAACCATTTTTTATTGAAAATTCTTCAATTTTAGCCACATTCAATTGAAAATTCTTGTATTTTAACCATTTCCAGTTTCAAATTTTTACAATTTTTTTATTGAAAATTCTTCAATTTTAACCACTCTTAATTTTAAAAAAATTTTATTTTAACCATTTTCAGTTTCAAATTTTTAAATTGAAAATTTTTCAAATTTTCAATTAAAACTTCTTCAATTTTAGCAATTTTCGGTTTCTGAAATTAAAATTCTTCGATTTGAAATTGAAAATTTTAACAATTTAAAATTAAAAATTCTTCAATTTTAACAATTTGCAGTAAAAAATTCTTGAATTTTAAATTGAAAATTTTAACAAGTTTCAATCAAAAATTCTTCAATTTTAACTACTTTAAATTTAAAAATTTTCAACTGTAACCATTTTCAGTTTCAAATTTTTAAATTAAAAATTCTTCAATTTTAATTTGAAAATTTTAAATTCAAAATTCTTCAATTTTAATCAATTTTCAATTTAAATTCTTGAATTTAAACCACTTTTAATTTAAAAAATTTTAATTTTTACCATTTTCAGTTGCAAATTTTTAGGTTAAAAATTCTTCTATTTTAAATTGAAAATGTTAATAATTTTCAATACAAAATTCTTCAGTTTCCACTTAAAATTCTTCAATTTTAATCAATTTTCCATTTAAATTCTCAAATTTTAACCATTTTCAGTAAAAAATTCTTCGATTTTAACCTCTTTCAATTGACGATTCTTCTATTTTAACCATTTCCAGTTTCAAATTTTTACAATTTTCAATTGAAAATTTTAAAAATTTTAAATAAAAAATCTTCAATTTTAGCAATTTTCAATAAAAAATTCTTCAACTCTAACCACTTTCAATAAAAAATTCAATTTTAACCATTTTCAGATTAAACTTTTTCAATTAAAAATTCTTCAATTTCTATTTATAATTCTTCAATTTTGACATTTTTCGATTGAAAATTCGATTGAAAAAATTAATTTTCATTTAAAAATTCTTTAATTGAAAATTCTTCAATTTTAACAATTTTCAGATTATTAATTTAAAAATTCTTCAATTTTAAAATGAAAATTTTAACAATGTTTAATTAAGAATTCTTCAATTTTAATCAATTTTCAATTTAAATTCTTCAATTTTAGCAATTTTCAATTAAAAATTGTTCAAATCTAACCACTTTCAATAAAAAATTCAATTTTATCCAATTCCAGTTTCAAATTTTTACAATTTTCAATTGAAAATTCTTAAATTTTAAGTTGAAAATTTTAACAATTTAAAATTAAAAATTCTTTGATTTTAATCAATTTTCATTAAAAATTCTTCAATTTTAACTAATTTTAATAAATAAAATCAATTTTAACCATTTTCAGTTTCAAATTTTTAAATAAAAATTCTTCCATTTTAATCATTTGCAATTGAAAATTCCTCAATTTTAACTATTATAATATAAAGATAAAATTGAAAGATTTTTAAAATTGTTTCAGCATTGTTTTTACAATTAAAAGTTCTGCAATTTTTATGATTTATATTTAAAATTTCTATAAAATTATCGAATTTTGAACACTTTTATTTATACATATTTAAAATTAAAGAATTTTTAAAGATTTCTAAAGGTTTTTAATTAAAAATTCTTTAATTTCAACCATTTTCAATTGAAAACTCTTCAATTTTAAATTGCAACAAATTTTCACTTTAAAATTCTGCAATTTCAACCATTTTAAGTTTCACATTTTTCCTCCATTCTTAAATTTTAAATTGATAATTTTTTAATTTTAACTTCAAACCACTTCAAAATTCTTCAATTTCAACAGTTTACAATGGAAAATTCTTCATTTTTAACTATTTACGGTATCAAATTTTTTAATTTGAACAATTTTCAATATTCAATTGTCAAGTTTAACTGTATTCGCTTCAAATTTCGTTAATTTTAGCCATTTACGTTTGCAAATCCATCAATTTGAAATTGAAAATTTGATCAATTTTCAATTGAAAATTCTTCAATTTTAAGTTGAAAATTTTAACAAGTTTCAATTAGTAATTCTTTAATTTTAACAATTTTCTGTTTAAATTCTTCAATTTTAGCAATTTTCAATTAAAAATTCTTCAGTTGTAACCACTTTTAATTAAAATTTTTTTAGTTTCAACCATTTTCTGTTGAAAATTTTTCAATTTTAACCATTTCCATTTCCAAATTTTTACAATTTTAAATGAAAATTCTTCAATTTTAAGTTGAAAATTTGAACAAATTTTCAATTAAAGTCTTCAATTTTAACCACTTTTAATTTAAAAAATTCAATTTGAACCATTTCCAGTTTCAAATTTTTAAATTAAAAATTCTTCAATTTTAACCATTTTCAGTTTCTTAATTTAAAAATTCTTCAATTTTAAGTTGAAAATTTTAACAATTTTTTTTGACAATTTTCGATTGAAAATTCTTGAATATTAATCATTTTCACTTCATAAAGCTTCAATTTTAACTATTATAATATAAATATAAAATGTAATGATCTTTAAACTTGTTTTAAAATAGTTTCTACAATTAAAAGTTTGGCTATTTTCATGATTTATATTAAAAAATTTATAAAATCATCGAATTTTTCAACATTTTTATTTATACATATTTAAAATTTAAGAGTTTTTAAAGATTTCCGAAGGTTTACAATGGCACGATTTTTTATTGTTGAATTGTTCAATTTTTAAGATTTACTATTAAAAATCCTTTTATTTCAAACAATTTTTACAATTTTCAATTGAAAATTCTTCAATTTTAAGTTGAAAATTTTAACAATTTTAAATAAAACATTCTTCATTTTAATCAATTTTCAATTTAAATTCTTCAATTTTAACCACTTTTAATTTTAAAAATTTAATTTTAACCATTTTTGTGTTAAAAATTCTTCAATTTTAACAATTTTACAATTTTAAATTGAAATTTTTTTAGATTTTATATTGAAATTCTTCCATTTTAACCATTTTCAATTTTAGCAATTTTCAATCAAATATTTTTCAATATTAACCATGGTTAATTGAAAATCCTTCAATTTTACAAATTGCGATTTACAATTGTTTTTACAATTTGAAGATTTACAATTGTTTTTACAATTTGAAGATTTACAATTAAGAATTCTTCAATTTCAATCAATTTTAACAGTTATCAACTGAAAATTCTTTAATGTTAACCATTTACAGTTTCACATTTTTCCATTTTTACAATTTTCAATTGAAAATTCTTTAATTCTAACTATTTTCATTTTGAAATTTTTTTATTTTAACAATTTTCAATTGAAAATTCTTCAGTTTAAAATTAAAAATTCTTCTATTTAAAATTGAAAATTTTAAATGTAAAATTCTTCAATTTCAATAATTTACCATTTAGAATGTTTCTATTTTGAACAACTTTTATTGCAAAATTTCTTCAATTTTAAACATTTTCCATGGATAATTCTTGAATTTTCAGAATCGAAATGTTTTCAATTCTAAAGATTTTGCAATGTACCGGTTGTTTATAAATATTTTAATATTGAAAATTTAACAAAAAATTATGCAATTTTTAAGTTTTAAAATTAAAAGTTTTGTAATTTTTACGAATCAAATTTGTAGCTTCTATAAAATTATCAAATTTTGGGAATTTTTTTTTTTTTTTGTCGAATTGAAAATGTTCTTTTGATTTTCAAAATCATCAATGAGTTAATAAAATAGGTTAATAAAATAATGCTTTTAATTAATAATTTTAGAAAGGTCGTTTTATCAATAATTATCCATCTTTCGAATCTTTTACTTCTAAAACTTCGAGATTTTAATATTTTTAACTTTTTGTAGAAGAACAGGAATCTTTAAAGATTAAAAAATTTCGTATTTTTAATATTTTTCAATCTGTAATCAAATTGTTTCAATTTTGGATTTAAATTTGGAAGTTTTAATGTTCAAACACATAACCTCAAAATTTATTGATTTACAATTACATTTTTTTTTACATTGTTTTACAATTAAAAGTTCAGCAATTTTCCTAATTTATATTTAGAATTTCTATAGCATTTTGAACACTTTTATCTATAAATATTTGAAATTTTTAAAGATTTCTAAATATTTGTAATGAAACGATTTTTTGTATAGTTTAATTTTGAAGATTTACAATTAAAAATTCTTCAATTCTTAATTGAAAATTCTTCAATTTTAGCTAATTTCAGTTTCAAAATTTTCAATTTTAACCATTTTCACTTCAAAATTCTTCAATTTTAATAACTTTCAATAAAAAAATTCAATTTTAGCCATTTTCAGTTTCAAATTTTTTGATAAAAAATTCTTCAATTTTTCCAATTTTCAATTAAAAAGTCTTCAATTTTAAACACTTTTAATTAAAAATTCATCAATTTTAACCATTCTCAATTTCTTAGTTTTAAAATTCTTCGATTTTAAATAGAAAATTTTAACAATTTTCAATTTAAATTCAGTTTCAACAATTTTCAATTAAAAATTCTTCAATCCTAACCACTTTCAATAAAAAAATTCAATTTTAACCATTTTAAGTTTCAAAAATTTCAATTCTAACAATTTTTAATTGAAAATTCTTCACTTTTAAATTGAAATTTTTCACCATTTTAAATTCTTCCAATTTAATCTTTTAACATGGACATTTTTTCAATTTTAACCATTTTTACAATTTTCAATTGAATATTCTTCAATTTTAACAAATTTCAATTTCATATTTTTCTGTTTTTAAAAATATATAAAAAAAATTCTCGAAATTGGATGATTTTATTTAAATTATAATATAAATCATGAAAATCACAGCAATTTTAATTGTAAGACGTAAAACTTTTATCATTTTTAAGGGAACATTTTTACAATAAAATGTTTTAAATTCGTGCAAATTTGAATTGAAAAATTTTTAGAATTGAAGAATTTTCAATTGTAAATTTGTTCAAATTAAATCATTCTAAAAAAGCCTGTTCTATTGTAAAGCTTTAGAAATGAAGACAATTTCATTTCGAAATTTTACAATTAAATTTGTATTTATGCATTAAAATTTGTTTAATTTTTAAATTGAAAATATTTGAATTTAAGTAATTTTCAATTGAAAATCGTTAAAATTGAAAATGGTTCAAATTGAAGATTTTTCAATTGTGTATCTTCCAAATTGAACAGTTTAAAATTTTTTTTAAACTTTCAAAATTGCATTATTTTAAATTATAAACATTCCAAATTAATAAACCTGAAATTGTAAATGTTATAACTAAAGAATTTTTTTTGCAAACCTTCAAAATTGAACTATTCTAAAAAAAAGTTCGAAGTTCCATAATTTTTAGATGTAAATCTTGAAAATTAAAATTTTGTTTAATATTTTGAAGATTTTCAAAGATTTACAATGGAACGGGTTTTTTGGAATAGTTTAATTTTGTAGGTTTACAATAACAAAATATTTAATTTTAATCTTTAAACTTAACTACATTTTAATTTTGAAAATTTACCAGTAAAAATTATGCAAGTTTTAATTTCTACAATTATTAATTTTCGCGATTTATATTGAAAATTTCTATAAAATTGTTAAATTGTGAAAATGGAAGAATTTAAATTGAAAATGTTTCAAATTGAAACATTTGAAAGTGAAAATTGTTAAAATTGAAGAATTTTTAATTGAAAATTTCTAAAATTGAAGAATTTTAATTGAAAATGGTTAACATTGAAAAATTTTAATCTGAAAATGGTTAAAATTAAAGAATTTTGATTTGAAAGCGGTTAAAATTGAAAAATTTGTATTGAAAATTACTAAAATTTAAAAACTTAAATTGAAAACGGTTAAAATTGAAAAATTTGAAAATGGTTAAAAAAAATTTTTATTGAAAGTCGTTAGAATTGAAGAATTTTTTATTGGAAATTGCTAAAATTGAAGAATGTTAATTGAAAATGGTTAAAATTGAAGAATTTAAATTAATTATTGTCAAAATTGAAAAATTTGAAACTGAAAATGGTTAAAAATAAAGAATTTTGATTTGAAAACGGTTAAAATTGAAGAATTTTTAATTGAAAATTGTTAAAATTGAAGAATTTTCAATAGAAAATTACTAAAATTAAAAAATTTAAATTGAAGAATTTTAAATGGAATTTGAAAAATGCTTAAATTAAACAATTTAAATTGGTTAAAATTGAAGAATTTTTTATTGAAAATTGCTAAAATTGAAGAATTTAAATAAATAATTGTTAAAATTGAAGAATTTGACAATTGAAAATTACTAAAATTTAAAAACTTAAATTGAAAATGGTTAAAATTGAATAATTTGAAAATTGAAGAATTTTAAATGGAATTTGAAAATTGCGGAATTTTAAATTGAAAATTGCTAAAATTGAAGAATTTTAATTGAAAATTGTTAACATTGAAGAATTTGAAACTTGAAAAATTTTACATGGAATTGGAAAATTGCTAAAATTTAAAAATTTAAATTGAAAATGGTTAACATTGAAGAATTTGAAAATTGCTAAAATTGAAGGATTCTAATTGAAGATGGTTAAAGTTGAAGAATTTAAATTAATCATTGTTAAAATTGACAAATTGGAAACTGAAAATAGTTAAAATTGAAGAATTTTTAATTAAAAATTGTTAAAAAGTGAAGAATTTTCAATTGTAAATTGCTTTTAAAATGTAGACTTTTATATGGCAAGTCTTTTAAATTCACAAGAAGAATTTGAAATTGCAAATGGTTAAAATTGAAGAATTTACCATTATAAATCTTCACAATTGAACTGTTCCCAAACAAAGGTATACAATTCCATAACTTTTAAATATAAATCGTGAAAATTGAATACTTTTTAATTGAATATTTAAAAAATTCTATTCATTTAAAATATAAATCTTTTACATTTCGGCAAACTTTTCATCGTAAAAGTACAAATTTCATAATTTTGAAAATTTGTCATTCAATATTGTTTTTTTTTTAATTTCGAAGATTTAAAATTAAGCACTTATCTTAAAAATAATAAAAATTCAATTTTTTCTACATCTGTTAAATTGAAGAATCTCAAGATAAAAATCTTAAAAATAGAAAATTTGTACATTAAATTTTCCATTAAAGAAAAGAATAGTTGAGTATGTAATTGTTTGAAAAATATTTTTTCTTTCATTTTAGATCATTTTAATTTTTTGCTTAAATTCTTTATCATTTAGGAATTTTTCATTTATACTTCATGAAAATTGAATATTTAAAATTGAATATTTAAAATTGAGCATTTTTTAATTTTTATAATTCACAAAAATTAAAATTTCTTGTAATTTTGAGGCTTTGCATTTGAAATTTCTCAAATTTGAAAGATTTAGAATTAAAAACATGAATTTCAATTTACAAAATTTTAAAACTCATCCAAATTTAAGCATTTTCAATAACGAAGCTTTAAAATTGAAGAATCTTAAATAAAAAATTGTTCAACATGTCATGTTTTTGCATACTTTAATCTTCAATTTTGTTTTTAAATTTGGAAATTTTACTTCTTGAATATTCGAATTTTAATGCAAATAATTTTTTTTAAATTTGTAATAATTTTCACAATTTTCAAATTAAAATTGTTCCATGTTAACTATTTTAAATCCTTCAATTTTAACAATTTTAAATCCTTCAATTTTAACAATTTTAACAATTTTAACTTGAAAATTCTTTTAAAAAAAATTTAATTCTTCAATTTTAACAATTTTAAATACTTAAATTTAAAACATTTTGAATTAAAAATTCTTCAAATTAAAAAAAATCTTTAATGAAAATTCTTAAATTTTAACAATTTTAAAATATCAATTCTCCAATACTAACAATTTTAACAATTTCAAGTTGAAAATTCTTCACTGTTAACAATTTTAACAATTTTAAATTTAAAATTCTTCAAATTAAAAAAAATTATTGAAAATTCTTGAATTTTAACAATTTAAAAATAACAGTTCTCAAATATTACCATTTTTAAATTTAAAATTCTTCAATTTCAACAAATTTAAATTTAAAATTCTTCAATTTCAACCATTTTTAATTAAAAATTCTTTAATTTCAACAATTTTAAAATGAAAATTCTTCACTGTTAATACTTTTAAATCCTTCAATTTTAATAATTTTAACTTGAAAATTCTTTAAATAAGAAAAAAACGGTTAATGAAAATTCTTGAATTTTAACAATTTTAAAATAACAATTCTCCAATATTAACAATTTTTAAATGCAAATTCTGCAATTTCAACAATTTTAAAAATTAAATTCTTCAATTTTAACAAATTTAAATCCTTCAATTTTAACAATTTTTACTTTAAAATTCTTCAAATTAAAAAAATTAAAATGCTTCAATTTTAACAATTTTAAACTGAAAATTCTTCAATTTCAAAAAGTTTTAATTCTTCAATTTTAACAATTCTAACTTGAAAATTCTGCAAATAAAAAAAGAGAACTCTTCAATTTTAACAATTTTAAGTTGAAAATTCTGCAAATTAAAATTTTTTTAAATGAAAATTCTTCAATTTTAACCATTTTCAATTGAAATTATTTCCATTTCTAAAAATATATAAATAAAAATGCTCAAAATTGGATGATTTTACAGAAATTTTAAATATTACATTATATAAATATAATTTTTTTAAATTGAATACTTTTTATTTCAATATTTAAAAAATGGACTCTTCAATTCAGTATTTTCAAAATTATATTTTTTTAAACTGTAAATTAATTAAACATTAAAAAAAGACTTTAAATGCAGAAATTAAAAATTGTAGAATGTTAAATTGCAAATCGTGTAAATTAAAGAGTTTTCAAAATTTAAATCTTCAAAACTGAACTATTCGGAAAAAAGTTCGAAATTAAATACCTTTAAAATATAAATAATGAAAATTCAATACTTTTTATTAATTTAATATTTTCAAATACAAAATTCTAAATTGTGAATTTTTGAAATTCTAGAATTTTTAATTGCAAGTCGTTAAAGTAAAATTATTAATTTTTTAATATTTTAAATTGCATTTTTGCTATTATAGATTTTGAATATTGAAGAGGCCTCAATTTAAAATCTTAAAAATTGAAGAATTTTATATTGTTAATTATTAAACTTGAATATTTTTCAATTAAAGTTTTTTCAAATCTTCAAAATTAAACTATTCACAGCGCATAAGTGAAAGAAAACAAATTCCTTTCTTTGTGTTTTTTATCTGAAACCCTTTTTGCAGACAGTGTTTCAATTTTTATTTTTTTTTAAGGAGAAAAGGATTTTTTCTAGTTTAGTCTTAAAATTTGAATTTTAGTATTCATATTTTCCGAGAAAAAGCTTTCAGTATTTTGCGCTCGTAGTTTTAGAGAAAAATGAAAAAGAAACGAATATTTTTCTTCCAATTTGTCGAGCCCTAAAGTATTTTTTTTTTTTTTATTGAGAAATCCAATATGGAAGGAAACTAAACTAATGAATTCTTGGACAGGTCTTTTATGATCAAGCAAACATTCGTCAGGTCGACGTGCCCTCGTTTTCTGGATCCTTTGGTATTTTGCCAAATCATGTACCAACTCTCGCAGTTTTGAAACCCGGAGTGGTGACTGTTTTCGAACAAAGTGGCGACACGAAAAGAGTGTTTGTCTCTTCCGGAACAGTCACGATCAACGAAGACTCCAGTGTACAGGTATCATCAAAAATTAAAATTGAACGAATTAAATTCAGAAGAAATAAAAATGTTTAACTCTTCCTCAAACTGCATCTTCAAAATAAGTTGAAACCATCCTAAAATTTGAACATAATATTGTAGATTCTAGCAGAGGAAGCGCATCCAGTTGAAAATCTCGACAACTCAGCAGCCAAGGACCTTCTGAGCAAAGCTCAGCAGCAACTTTCGTCGGCTTCGTCCGAAAAGGACAAAGCAGAAGCAGGCATTGCCGTAGAAGTTGCCGAAGCGCTGGTTGCAGCCTCCGCCTAAATTTACTCCTCCCTTCATCAAAAAGTCACTCCCCTTTAGTCATCTATATGAAAATGAAGATCCAATCTTGTTATGTAAAGTTCAATTAAAATAAAGATTTAAAGCCCAATATTTTGTTTATTAATTCCGGCTGGAAAGATCCGTTTGGCGGCGTTGAAAGCTACTCATGCCAGTTTAATTCTGACAATTTTTCACTGAGATTTGTTTGAAAAATACCAAATAGATGTATGTAATTTAAAGCTGAATCCGTATGGTAACTCAAACAAATGTAGGTCAAGATTGTAGAATTCTAAATTCTGGACTCTTGCACCCATACAGCGTTGAGCGCTGCTGGACGGATTTTTCCGGCAAGAATTTCTGTTTTTTATTCAGAAATAGTGACAGGAGAAGCCAGAGGAAGAAGTGCACTTGTGCCTTTTTCGGGTTAATTCCACACTATATGCTGCTTAATACCTCTGACCTAGTTTTCCAACTGGGTCAACATCCTATACTTTGGTACTTAGCAAAGTACCAAATTCACATTACCAACTTTGTTAAATACAGGAATTACAGCCCAACAGTAGCTGAAAATAGTGTAATTTTCTCATAATTGAAGGGTAGAAATGCATGAGGGGTCAAGCGCCATTTTTCACTTTTTTCAGGAGAGACTAAAAACATGTAAATTCAGTAGCGCCATTTAACCCTTTCAGGGGCGGTACATATATGTACTACCTATGTTTTCTTATATTTTTTTAAATGCTAAGTACAGTTTCCAGCATGTTTACCTTTATTCTCAGACTCTTAGGGATCTATCCTTCGTAATTATTGAAAAAATTGTTTATTAATACGTAGTTATAAACAATTGAAATCCCAAAAACGCGTTTTTTTTCGAATAAATTCGGCTACACTCAAACCGAAAGTTCTAGAGATTTGAAATTATTTTTTTCGAACATTTGACATGTTATGTGATAACATATATTTTTTTCAAAATTTTCGGCACGCTAGTTTTTTCGAAAAAACTTTGAAATATATCAAAAATTGCGAATTAAGAGTTAAATAGTCGCCATTTTGAAATTATGACGTCAGAATCGTAATCAGCGACCCCGAAAACCTATAAGTAACCATTGATAACAAGAATTAGTTTGACAGGAAAATTTGCCCCTGAAAGGGTTAAGAAAAAAATAAGAAAGTACTTTCGAGATACTTTCATGCTCTATAGAACTAAGCAAAGTTTGCTTAAAAATAGTTACCCGGCTTCGAGAAAATTAATGAAACAGGCCGCGTTTCGAGGTTAGATTTCGGGTCCGTATCGACTTTTAACACCTTTCAACATCAATTGTGAAGTTAATTTGCAGTTTAAGAAAAAACTAAAAATTGGAATTCTAGCTTTAGAGCGGGCGAATTGATTTCCAAAAAATTTGTTTAAAAAAAGTCATGCACTTCCGAGAAGTTTGAAAATCCAATTAGAACTTCGAAGTATCGTAAAACTGAGATTTCAACTTAAAAAGACGATAGCCACAATAGTTTTGCATATTTCCAAATAAGGAGAAATTAGGTTTTAGGTTATTTAGTACCGAATGAAAGGGACTTAATAGTATTCCAAAAAATAATTAGCCAGTGTCGAGAAAAATGAAATTGGATTTTTACTTTTGAGGTTAGAAAAGCTTTTCGTACAACTTTAAACGTCAATAATTGCTGCGATTATTATTTTTCTTATATTAGGCTTCTTCTTGTAAAATGATGCCCGTTGAAATTAGAAGTAAGCAATTTATTCTTTTATCCTATCGTAGAGTGTACTATATTATTATTTTCAGTATGTGATTATTTCAAGATATTCAAGGAACATTTTATTTGAACTTTTTTTATTATAAAATCGTAAAAAAATATTATAAAACGGTAACCATTATCAGCATATCAATCCTAATACATATTTTAATGTCCCAGAGAGGCATAAAAGGTAACAATTCTACCAAGTATTTCTTTTTTGCCTCCGTTAAACCTGATCCCGTGGGGCCTCTTTCTAATAACAAGATAGCAAAATCCTTGATCATGTAATCCGTAAAGAAACAAATTTATTAATCAATCAATCATGTTAATTCTCTTTAGAAAGTTTTATTTGCACTGCATCTCTGATTTGTATGCTGCTCGCTATTTCCGAAGGCGGCTGTGGCGATTGATTTTGAATTAATAAAACCATACTTCATCATAATTTCAAAAGGATTTTTAAATCCAGCGGAACCGATCAGGATGTTTCGATGAGTCCAAAGTCTCTATTCGGAACAATATATGTGTGGCCTTTTACTAGGAATTTGTGAGTTATTTATCAAAGTAACCTTTTGCAATAAAAAACATTTACATATAATTATGAATTGGTTCTTATTTTGTCCCTCGCAGTTGTCGCTCCAAAGAATCCATTTTCGCATATAACCCTTCCCCAACTCTTCTGTAAGATAATCGTACAGGCACGTCGCGATTTCCGTACTCCTCGGACTCCAAAAACCCTCTCTCAAAATACTCATAATGCCTTTTCTTCGGCGTTCATAATAAATTCCAAGATTGTAGCAGCTTAACTGACGACTGTAGAACATCTTACTATGAGTCAGGGTTGGCAGTCCAATTTGCTGCTGTAAATCAAAGGACACAACGTAGTTTTCGAGTTTTTTTGTCCTCCTTTGCCATCAGTTCACTCTTTGCGACTTCTACGTGATGTTTTTTTTAGCGAGTCGTTAGAACACAGTATTTGATGCTGGGCCTGGTGATCGAAATCAATACACAAACACTAACTCTTCAATTAACTTTTATTTTTAAACGCAGTAAACTCATAAAACCGTAAAGAATTTGATTTATTTAATACAAAAGGGAACTAGTATGCGGTATAACTTAGTATAGTTTTGAAAATGAGGCTCCCAACTTGAATGAAGTCCACAAGGTACCTTGAAAGCTTGAGGGTTTACTTTAAGCTTCAAGAGGATGATTTTCCCCTACCTTGTGCACGAGAATGAGCCTCATTTCAACAAATCACAGAAAGTATTTGCTCAGTTTTGAATTGAAACTCACCTAATGAGTTAGAGAATGAGGCTCCCAACATGAATAAAATCCACAAGGTTCCTTGAAAGCTTGCGGGTTTACTTTAAGCTTCAAGAGGATGATTTTCTCCTACCTTGTGAACGAGAATGAGCCTCATTTCAACAAAAACTCGAAAAGTAAAAGAAACCGTTGAGTTTCACAAAGGGATTTTTGATGAACACTTAAAAACTGTGTCGCTGTTTAATCTAAGAACGATTAAACATAAACAGTCGCAGCTCGAAGAGCAGGCAAAGAAAGATTCTGAAGCATGATCGAAGAGTCTTAACTGAAAGAATATTATGTGAAATATTTCATTCTATTTAGATTTCTACTATCAGTTCTACTACTATCAGTTCGCGGTCGACGAAAGGAAAGGTTCAATTTCTTGCGAAAAATGGAATGCAAACACCTTCCAGGGACTGGTGGATTTTTTTTAGTGTGTTCGTCCCGATATTTTCTCTGAAATTCCCGAAAAAGCAGCGACACATTTAGATCTTCTGAGAGGTACTTCATATCCGAAGTATACTCTCGATTATAGTGACGGCATTCAAATGGAATGGAAGATATAAACTGCATCATTTTCGTAGTTCACTACGCCATTTTACAGAATTCTCTAGGACCACCACGCTCATCAACCATACTCATTAATCCATGATCTATTTTTCTGAAAATTAACGCTACTCTCTTTTTCGTGACTCCAAAAATTACAAGCAGAGTGCTCTTACAAATCTGCACCACTTTGTTGTCGCGTTTCTGGATTCGATATTCATATGTACGTAGCCTCTTGGATTGTTTATGAGGAACCTGGCGATGAGGTTTTACTGCAACCGAGTTAATGCATCCTCTCAAAAACCCTTGTTGCATGTTTTAATTTAGTAAATCGTAAAATTGGCTAAGCCCATTTTGAATATCGATTGCAGGTAATTCTTGCGAACACTTGAATGTGCATTTGCAGTTACCTGCAAAAACAGACAAAAATACGAACTTATTATCAATGTAAATACTATCAATGTTATCTGGAAGCTTGAAAAAAGTAGTAAACTTCAACAAAATGTCAAAATAAGAAACATAACCTATACACACAATATCCACTACGTTATTTTTCGGAATTTGCTTCCCTGATTTTGATATGAAAGATTCTCCACTTTGGTCTTTGGTTTTAACATTGTCCCTTTCCGAAATTGTTCGCTCTCTACACTTACGTGGCATTGTTTTTAATTAGAAAAGAAATACACAAATTTACTGTAAACCAAAAAAAAGCCAAACACACGCGTCATTTCGTCTGCTATGATCGAGATTTCTCGATACTGCGCAGACACGACGATCGATCGGGATCAAGTACACATTGGCGCTTGACCCCTTCAGCTGTTCTTTTTTTAGTGGCAATTTTTAAAAATGATGCCCCGAAAAACTCCTTTGGCATACATGTGTATTAGAATTTATCTGATTTTTGAGCTAATAAACTCGATTGCGAAAATTTGGCGCTTGACCCCTTATGCATTTCTACCCTTCATATATAATTCTGGTAATATTATAGTCATTTTATACATATTTTTAAAATTATACATTGTCACACTAACGATGTTACTAATTTGATAATGTTTTGAAAGTCTATTCATGTTTTCTGACCATTTACCATAGTGATAAATAGTAATCCCACTACTAGTGTCTATATGTTCCTTTTTATAAAATCTGTCATTTATCAAACTTAACCTTTTAGGTGAGTTACTTTAACTTAACTTCCATGTATTTTCTACTGACTTTTTAAGTCTTTTATATTCAATGTATTATACTTATCAATACTGAGAAACATCTACTGGAAGATGGATAGCCATCGTGTTACAATTATACTTTTCTTACTATGTTATCGGATTAAAGCAGTGTTTAAAGTGAACCTTACTTTTAATTATAACCTTTGTAATAGATGCTCCTGATGAGGATAATAGTGCATTATCGAAGCCAAAGTATTTTAAGATGGTATATTTCTTAATCTACTAAATACAATGGCTTTGTTTGCCTTTTTGGTAACGTAGTATGGTAAAATAATGTAAGTTCTTTTACATTTTTTTAGATCACAAACGACGGAGGTGACCTTGGGATTGCACTGGCTTTGTCAAAATCTTTAAAGGAAATTGAGAAAATACGAGATGTTCATGGAGATTGGGATAAATCATCAAAAGCACTGATTTTTAATTTCCAGGAAGAAAATAAAGAATCATTTGAAAATTATGTGCTCATAAGTGATAAACTACCTACTGAATCATATAATGCGAAATTCAAAAAACGTACGTAGTAATTTTAATGCCGAAAGGAAGTTTCTGTAATATAACTTACTAAACTCGTGTACTTTTGATGATGAAGATCTTCAATTTTGACCTGCCTTATCCCGGGCGGAGTTAGATTTTCTCTCGTCAAGAAATGGTAATAGAAGGACGATAAAAAAATCTGAATTCTTTATCTCGCCGCGGTCTAATGAGTCAAAGGCCGCCTTTAGGTCCAAGAAAATTGCTATTATGGCCCCTTTTTCCCTTTTAATCCTCTTATTTACTAGATAGTTCAGCACATATATAGTCCATAACACGCATCCATTTTGTAAACCCTGTCTGATCAGGAGGTTCTATCGTTTTTGATCAACTTTTTTCTTTAACCTTTCACAATGGGCACCACTATTCCTTCCTTCCATGACTCTGACCTCTCTCATCTTTCATCATACCTAATATCTTCACTATTTCTTCCCTTGTAATGTCTTCCTCCTCATATTTTTTCCTACCATATTTTACTTCTTTCCTAACTTTTGACTCTATCCCTCCAAATAATTCAATAAAATATTTTTTCCAGTCTATATTTTTAACCTCTGCTTGTGCCTTTTTTCCATTTCCTTAATTCTCTACCTTTCTAATTTCCTCTCTAATTTCTCTACCTTTTTATTAAGCTTTTTCTGCTTTTCTGATTTTTGCTCGAGCTTCTGCATCCTTTTTTATAATTTTCCCTGACTTCTTCCCGTTTCCTAATTTCACGCTTAAGCTCAGCCATGTTTCTCCCGCTTTTCTTCATATATCACCATTACTTCTAACATCATTTTTCGCACGTCACTCAATTGTCAATTTTCTTCTTCTTTTTGCGCTGCACGTTCAGCTTTTTCTTCGTCTTCCCCCTCTTCTTTCTCCCCCGCTCCAATTTTTTCCTTTCCCTGTGGCGTTTTGTAC
>JAWWLR010089226.1:0-18337 GCA_035041075.1 Acraspis erinacei | reverse complement strand
TGAACTACATTTTACCACAGTTTCAGACAATTTGACCGGGACCATATTTCCCATAGATGTGTGCGGGGTCCTTTAATTGTCGCGTTTGTTCCAAAACAGAAAACGATCGCAGCAATCGTCATTTGTTTGTCGCGTATGTACACAAACAGAAAACGATCGCAGCAATCATCATTTGTTTGTCGCGTATGCACCAAAACATAAAACGATCGCCGCAATCGTCATTTGTTTATCTAGCACCCCAAAGGGAACCGAATTTACAATGTCCACGTCGATGTGCCTGTGTAATGCGAAAAGCAAATCAAATTTGTCTAAAAAAAAGTGTTTTATCTTTATCAAATCCTGTAATGGAAATGTAAAAGTCTTTGTTCTACTGAACTGATAAGTCGAAAATACAGGTTTTGATTCAAAAGTAATTGAGCTTCAAATCACCTCGCCGATCATTGTGAAGGTCGAGTGGAACGACACTACTGCATGTATCTTGCTTAACTTAATAATTTTGGTAGTTAAAAAAAATGTGTGAAAGCTTCTCTTTCCAGACGTAAGCAGATCTCCTATAAGCTTAAATGACCTTAAAGTGACCGTCATCGTCGAATTCGACTTATGACCTAAATACATATTTGATTGCACGACGCCGCTTTATTTCGATTGTCTCTACACAGTACCCTTAATGACGTCACTGAGTCCCCCTTCAGTTCCTTCTGAAAAAAACTAAAAAAATATCAAGATAAGCTTTTTTCTACGTTAAAATTTCCATTAGAAACTCATGGAGTAATCGCAATACTTTTTTTAGCAGCGTGAAAAACTTTAAAAAATAAAATATCTGTCATTCACATGGGCCGAAGGGGGCTTCAAGTGTATCTTCTTTCAGTAGCAGTTAATAAACGTTCCGTCGGTAACTATTATTGATGCGCTTGAAGTCACGTTCAGCAGAATTTAATGACATTTAGAAAAAGTTTTAACGTTGCAAAAAAATATTGCGCTTACTCCGTGAGTTTCTACTGGAAATTTTAACGTAGACTCCGAATTTCAACGTTTTAAAAGTTGATCTTGCTGTTTTATGAGTTTTTTAAAAAGGAACCTAAGGGGGACTTAGTGGGGTCTTTAAGGTTACTTTGTAGAGGCTCCTCGATCTTTGTTAAAAATAGCTCGCTCAAGAAGATACATGCCTGTTTAGCTACTCTTATTACACCCTGAATATATATTACTACAAAGAAACTAATATATTAACCTAAAGAAAAACCTCCAGTCAGACCTTGCATTCTCCGGCGGACTTTCACAAGGTGAAGAGGGGTCATTTACATTTTGCAAAATAACAGGGAACATACATATAATTGACAGTAGTAAAACTGCAACATTGCACTAGTTCCTATTAAAATTTTATATTGAAAAGGTAGTCGCCCCAAGCACCTCGATAAATATTTTGTATCTACGGTGCAGCGTACGTCACAGAAGAGAGAATCTAGCATGCGTATACCACCATCCTCGCTCTCTAAACGAAATAGCGGTGGACGATGAACATGTGTTCTTGGAGGGAATTTCCCCTAACTGGGCACATCTGGCTTAATCTATCGAGCACATCAGAGAAGCTAATTAACCAAAGACTGACATCAGATGTAGTTTAGCTACCCCACAAATATTTTTGGAATATATTCTTGTGCGTTCAGCAATCCTGTGTTCACGGATCGACTGATAATATAAAATAAGGATTCTTACATGCTTAAAATATTACTATCACTTACTCCCAATTTAATTTTACAAAATATAAGCGCAACTGCGCGAATAAACTTACTCTCATTTTTAGCTTCTCATTTAACTCCAGGCGAAAAGAAGTAATTTTCGGGCACTATTTTGCGGTTAGATTGTTCCAATAGTGCTTATAAATTTTTTGAAATTATTCCCACTTAATTGGATTTCTCTTCGGATGAACCTGTAATTGATTAAGCCACATGTTAAATACAAAATAGGTTAAGTAAACATTTCAATTAAATTTAGCATTTTTTATGAATTAAATGTATACCTTCAATTGGCCCTTTACTTGTAAGCGATTTCGAATACATTTGATAAGATGCTGTGTATCTGAGAACACATACGCATGACGAACTTCTATAGTGGGGTCAGGAAATGAGCTTTGAACGTTGTTGAACTTGCCATAGACACCCATTACGGACTAGAACTTTCTATTTGTAGTCACTCCATCCGTGATAACCCCATGAATTACAGCACCTAATTTTTCGAATACTGAAATCGTTTGTATGATCAATTTCGCAATCTTTGTTCCATTGGCTGGTCTTTTAGAAAAATACACAGCATGAAACATGAAGAACAACCCGTGATCTCCTTTCTCGCTTATTTAGGCTAGTTATTCATTGCCATAATAAGTCCGAAATAACAGTCTCATATTTTTGGGATATAATTGCACATTTTTTCCCGTGGGTATTTCATGTTGCAGCGAAAAGTCGTGGTGGAATTTTTCTGGCTTTTTTGCCAAAGAATGTACAAATAAATGGAGAAATGATTCGTCGAATCAACAGACTGTTTCCATCCACAAGGGATATCTATTATGATTAAAGAATCACTATTATTACTTAAATTTAAGTTTTTTTAAGGAAAGACGTTAAGATTTCCAAGTTTAATTTTTATAAAACCTTACTTATTTTGCAGGCTCAAAGCATTTTTTTAGCCAAAATCTTTTTCTCGTATCTACAAGTTTTGTAACACGTACGTTCACTTGGTTCTGCTTTTCATGAATTAGCAATTGGCAATTCCGCTTTCTTAAGCAGTTATTATCGTCACCACAGGACCGTTCATTAAAAATATTTCTCAACGAGTCGGGTACAGCAGCAGCTGAACAAATTTTATCATTATCTATCCTTTTGATTATTTTAATTAAGTCTTCAATAGAAAGCACGAAAAACCTGAAAAGAACATCGGTTCTAGAATTACTGCCCTACCCATGACCTTAACTTTTACTTTCTAATCGTCGAAATCTAATCATTTTTTAGAAGAAAATAATTTCATTTCTTTGTCAACAAGTCAACTGAATATTTGGTAAAGGTATCTTTAAATAACGAATGAACATTTAACAAAATATACAACGTCGTCCCCGTCGCTGCTCTTTCGTTACTTTTACTTCTTCTCCTAGTTCCTCTTTCAGTTTCTCATCTTTCGAAAAAGATTCACCTGAATCTTCATTCAATGATGAATTGCCGAAATCATTATTCGGTGATCGAGAATCAGATGGTAAATAAGGAGAATCAGTAAAAGATACATTTTGAGGATCATTATTGTGTGAAAAACTAACCGGATCAATATTTAGCGCTGAATTAAGAGAATAATTTTAATGATTGGGATCGATTTCCACATTTTTTAAACTTCTGATCCCGATTTCATTCGGAGTAATTTCTGTAACGCAAACCTTACTTTTCTCTCTTTGGTGACAGCTTGAACTTCTTTTTCTAGGCGATTTACGTTTCTTTTTATTATTGGACAGGTATTTTGTGCAACTTGGACGTATTGAACAGCAACAAATAGCAAATGGCAAGATTATAATTAACAATAAAGTTAAAAAATATTAGAAAATACAAAATTTAGAAAAAAAATAATTCATAAAATGCAGCCAAATATTAATCTTTTTTGCAGTGTTATCAGTTAAAAATATTTACGTACATAAAACATCGTACACAATTTTAATAAAAATGTTAGCTTTTTGAGAACAAAAAATATTTAATACTTTAAGACTTGGTATAAAGCACATTGTACAGAGCTTTTCTTACAAATTTAAAGGGATATGGCTTGATGGTAATATATAATAATGTAATAATACTCTTCTCGGAAAATTAAAATAGGAATGTACTGAAATTTATATTTTATGCAGGTTTTAAAGGTTCTATACTTGAAGTAGCAAAATCTGTCGGGGACAAAATATGTTGTTTTTTAGAGTAAATCAGGCGATATGTATATTTCCAATTTTCAAACAAAAAATCTCTACGAAGTTCTATTTAAATTTGGTGCTTTGTTTTTCAAAAACTCAAACTTTTTTAATCCTCATTAACTTTTGACCTAATTGAGATATTTATCGTTTTATTTATCACTGAAGTATACAAAAAATTCGGTTGAGTCGGATAGGGCTGGTCATGCACTACTTGATGTCTAAAGCCGATATATAACGCTGTGGGGAGAACAGAAATGGGAGTAAAGGACATACGGCTATGCCTACTTTTTTTTGCAGATAATGCAAAAATCCAGATTAAAGAGAAAATGGCTTGGTTCCTCGTTGCGTAGGGTATGCACGTGAAGTTGAATCGGTGTATTGTACTTTAGATATCCATTTGAAACGAAATCTTAAATCGTATCAATTATTATATATGGAGCACCAACTAATAAAATCGGTGACTCAAAACTCAACAATTTATATAAATTAATGAAATTAAGTTTCAACATAGGAGCTATCGATTAGACACCACTGCTAATTAATAATAATGAGTATACATCCCTTTAATTGGTCTATGCTTTGTTGGGTTATCGCTTAATAATTCGAATAACATGTGTTGCGCCGTAACAATGTATCTTTATTAAAATCCGAATTTTTAACAGTTACATTATTCACCATTTTGTTTTAAGATGGCAGACTGAAATTCTAACGCGATAATTAAAAAAAAAATTAACTAATTTTTTTAATTTAAAAAGTAGAGAAATATCCAATAAAAAATGCCAGATCGTAGGTGACCGTCCACGACCTAGTTTATTAAAGTACCACCATGCGGATCTTTCAGTTATACGACATGTCTTTTTTTGGTGTATTTGTGTGCAGTACCAGTTTCTGTAAAGGATTGATTATCGGTTTTGTGAGGTTACGGTGCCTCTGGTAGATCAGAGACCTGTTGTCCCATGCGCTTTGTCTGCGTGGGTGTGGGGATCTGGTTTGTGTAAATTATTGCGAATGTGAGAGGTAAGGTGTGTGAATGCCGTAGTACGTAGTAGAGCTGTTGTCCCAGGTGCTTTGTTTGTATGGATCTGAAGAAGCTTCAGTTAATGATGGGGAGTCAGTGTAATGTGGCGGTGGGGAACTTTCGTACGCTTCAGTGCTCTTGTACACCATGATAAGTGAGAATAGCCGTGTATCTGGCTTGTCAGATTGTTGCGCCTCGTGGTAGGTGTGAGACCTGTTGTCCCATGCGCTCTGTCTGTGAGGATGTGAGGGAGTTTGTGTTAATGATTGCAATTGTGAATCCGTCTGATATGATTGTATTCTCGTGTAGTTCTGTGTAATTTCATCATTCTGTATTTGGAATTCTGTTTCCTGTGTTTGAGTTTCTCTTTCCAGTTCTTCGATTTCTGCTACTTGTGCTTTAGTTTCGGTTTGTTCTTCTCAATTCGCATCAAGGTTTTCCTTCTCTCGATGTTTGCAGAGAGCGATTGCTTTCTCCAAATTTCAGCGAGCCTCTGGTAGTACTTCAATACATCCTAAATGAATGAAAGGAAAAATTTCAAGTAAACTATTTCAGAATTTCTAGTCTGTAAAATAATTGAGGTAGCTGTTCTTATTATTTAAGCGAAAACTAATAGGAAAGACATGAAATAGAGACCTAGAGTATGCAGACACTTAGACGCGATGATATTGGATTCTACACTTGTTTTTGCTAGTGGAACCTGCTGTGCACAGCGCCGTTTTATTTCTTTTTTTCGGACAAGGAGGGGATTTTTCACCTGCATTTTTACCTTTTTATTAGTTGCTAAATAATTAAGATTTTTTAAATTAATATTTTCTTTTGTAAAGGCTCCAAACTGCAACCGCATGGAGAATTTACAAATTCTTTTCCTATTTTGAAAATACTACAATTTTAATATAAATGCATACCCTGTTCCTGAACAGCTGGAGCGATCAGGTGGTCTAACACTTGTACGTTCATTTCGGGTTCGATCATCCAGTAATCTTACAAATATTGGAAGTTCATAATAAGAAAAATTATATTCATCTGGTTTAGAAATAAAAATCTTCCATTTTATTCCTATTATCAGGTTTTTCAAATGTCTCCAAAGTCGTAGGCCATCTCCAAAAGCAGATAGACTGTGTCCCAATCTCAATTTTGAAACTTACTTTAGTTTACGCAATATTATAATTAGTGACCAAAAGTGAAGTTTTCTTGACACCCATAATGCAAAACCTTCGTTTGCCCACCGTTTACAGAAATCGAAAATTGCCGACTCCACACTGTGCGCTAAAAAAATTAGCAAAATCGCCAATATCGATAAAAAAAACGCTGTCAGCGGTTAGCAAAATGGTCTCCACGGTTACAAAAACATTTTGGCCACCAGTTGCTATCTAGCAGCGTAAGTATTTACTATGTGTACATCGTTTTTTTTTATCTCAGTCGGCTTAACATAGGCGTACGACGCCTCCGCCTGGCTTCGGGTTCACGCGGCGTCTTCACACTCCCAGTGACCAAAAGGCTCGTTTGACCTCTCGTATCGAAATATGCTATTTTGAGTACTGAGGTGTTTTTAATTAAGAGATTGATAAAAGGTATCTTAAACAAATTTACTGCCATAAAATCTTGAAATGGTTAATTTTATGGATTCTGACCTTTATTTTTAAGAACCACTGTTTTTATTGTAATGAGCTGCTGCTCCATCTTCTGCATTGTCTTCAATAGACTCAGTTTAGATTTTCTATATCTGTTTTAGAGTCCTTGATTATTGCTTGATCATATACGTATTTCACGACCCTTCCTTTCCTTTCAAAAAGGGATATGATCTTCTCTGTTACAAAAAATAATATTTGATGTGGCATGCGCGTAACCTTGGATTGTTTAGCGGAGAATGATTGTAGTCCCGAGAGCCGCCGGCCAGCTAAAACTGGAGCTGCAGACAAGTCATCGTCTGAGATCAGCTTATCCGAAGATGGAGCTACAGGCAAGTCGACGGCTGAAGTTACGAAATATAATTGGAGCCAAAAACTGTTATCGTATACGTTAAATGCGATATTTTTTCACCAGGCATGAACATGTTGCGTTTTGACGTCTATTTTCGATCGGAAGAGTGACACTTGATATGTTCGGTACCTCCTACGATGCAAAAATCATAATGCGCACTTCAGACTTAATATGAAATCTACATTATAATGGTTTTGTTCCTGAAGTTTTATTGCACAGTTTGGAGTGCGCATCTGATAGCCCTCGGAAAAAGTATTAGCCATATAAAATGCTACTTTGCCAGCCGAAGACAGACACTATAAGATTCGTAAGGGTTATATTCGGTTTTATAAAAATAAACTTTATTTACACAGGCGGAAATATTATATATAATTTATATATACTGACATCTCAACAAGAAAACTAGCAACTACATATTTCATCAAAAATGAGTTGCAAAGTCCATCGTATTTCTAATATATTGTTTTTCTATTGTTCTGCAAAGACATGGAGACATTCCTTGCCCGAATTGTTTATAATTTTGCAAAAGTAATTTACCGTATCTACGACAGACATACATGGATGTCGTAACTGCATAAATGCGAATGCGCATGCGTACCTGTATAGTTAGGACCTCCTGACCAGCAGGCGACTGAACTAGATACGACAATCTGAGATCAGCTGTCAGGACTAGGCCGCAGCATCCACAGCACCATGTTCCGCAAGAAAGGTTATTTTACAGGTGAATTCATCAGTTAAGTCCTGTATAATCCTACATAGCTGCCTTTATTCATTTTACATATACCATACGATATCTTTGTAATGTGGTTTCAATTATACCACTTTACAGAAATGCAGTCGTATTTATTAGTTTAATTTTCCCAGTTTTTCTTTCAATTGTCTGTAGTTACGACAGTTTTTGCTACCATCGCTACCAATCCGCTTGTGGTAATTACAATTCCACCGCGATAGGAAGAAAAAACTAAATTCTTCTTTTCATTTTTTAAAAATTTATCATTTACTGACCTTAAAAAAAAGGCATTGCTGACCTTTATTTTTTAGTTTGTATGCTATAGGAAGAAATGAACTTAGTCTTTTTTCTCCGAATGTGCTGCCATGTAGTTACTACGAATCATTTTGGGACGGCAGTTTAGTGTGAAGTATTATATATAATATTCATTTGTTTTATACATTTTTTGTATGGAAAAAATGAATATTTTATATAAAATTTCACACTATATATAAACTATACACTCGAGTCGCGGTATTGCGAAATTCAGTACTGCGAACTCCCCGTATTGAGAATGTTTTTCCCCCGATAGTGAAAACGACGCTATAACCCCTTCTCCCCCACTGCTCATTTCTACATTTCGATGGGTTCTACGAATAATAACCTCTTGCGTAATAGAAACAAATCATCCAACTCATTTGAAATGCCATCTGCCTGCTGTTGTCTCCTTGTCCTCTCACCGGACTCCTATTTGCATTGAAATTCTGCTGCTGATCAAGCGATATTATTTCCGGAGAATGCTGAGATGCACGGTTCCCATGATTTCGTCTTGGCGGGGTAGCTAGGGAACTTCTCCGCAATTCCTCAACGCATACATGCATACACTCTTCCGCACCTCGTGTATTTTACTGGGGGCGATAACTCAGACGGTAACACTTCCATAACAACATTATTTTCAAATTTGTTTTTCGAAACGTCCGTCAGCACTACGCATCTCAAAACAGGACTGTTCGGCAAATGCAGAGTCGGAATGGCATTGTCTCTTATCTGAGGCTTTTTGAAATTCGGTATCCACGACCCTTCAGCAAAATGCAGATAGCAAATCCGGCACTGTTTGCGACGAATCTCGATGTAAAAATATTGACTTTGGCATTCCGGGATTTGCAACCAGGGACACACCAATTCATTGTGTTCTTTTAGATACTTGTATATTAATGGACATTTTCATAATAAACTCCCAGCAGAAAAGAAGGAATTGATACGGATTAGCGCGAATTAACATTGTTGAATGCGCGTGAATACTGTTTCCTGATTCGTTTAAACAAATTTAGACGCTTAGATACGAAATGAGCCAGTGCTAGTTGAATTCGAACGACTTCATATAAATGCGTGATCGAAGTCAATTCAAAGAATAATAATAAAAATTGCATGCGTCGGGACTTCAACCAGCGATCTCTCCTCTATCACTCCGCAGTGCTCCCACTGAGCTACGGGACCATGTACTAAACATTTGCAATAAATTCTATATGCCTCGCATGTTGCTTTTCTTGTTACGGATTAAATTGTATAAATAAACTTTTGCTGAAATTCGTCGTGACGAATTGGGGCGAATTCGAGTGTACTTTACTCTAATTATTTAAAAAACTGTTGTTTTGCTTAATTAGAAATTTCCAAATTGTCTTTCGGTCGATAATAAAATTTGTTTATTTATTTCAATTATTATTTCAATTCCGTACATACGCATTTTATGGGTTATAGATCAGTTTTTCTCAAACACAAAGTATTTACTTTTTCGGATACTCACATAAGTTAAATCTTCGGAACCTCTTCTCATAAGCACTTCGCTTCGGATTAAAAAACCATGAACTTCACGAGCAAGATAAAAATAAAAAATACTTAGCAAACTAGTAACATGCATTTCAATGAGGTAAACATCAAGTTGTTGAGAACTGTCAACGACGAAGTCCCCTGGCCCGATCAACCATTTGAATGTCTGGGACTGTGATTAGAGGAGAGCACTGAGTTCCGGGAAACCGGAAAATGACAGTGAGTTTATTTTTTGATTGGGAATTTTACAGATTTTTAGAACAAAGTCTGTCCAACTTAGATTTCAACTGTTTTTTAAATAATTAATTGCATTTTTATCTTTTTCATTTATGATATCATTCAGTTTAGAATCCGTCATTCGGAAATCTTCCACTTAAAAGGTAAGACTTTAACTTTTAAGCGTACATTTTTATTTCAAGAACTGTAAAATGCATTTTCAAAGATTAAAACAATTTTAAATCAGAAAAATTTGAAATTGATGGTTTAGGATTAAAAAAAAGGTTTGAGCCCATTAGCTGTGAATATAAACAATTTAATGATTTTTTAAATCTAAACTGTACTTTAAGTTTTAAAACATGAATAATAATTCATTTTACAAGACGATTCGGAATCAGTTCTAAAATATTCCATTCATGAACAATTCAATTTGAAAAACTTCTAATGATTTATTTAACTTACTTGAATTTTTTCTAAGACCAATAGGTGTTAAATGGTTATTTATAAGTAACAATTTGACTAACAAATTAAATTTTTTAATGAAGCAATTAAAATAATCATGTTCACAGTTTATTTTTTTGTCTGTTTAGTTTTAAATATTCGATTTGTAATTACTGATTTTTAATGGATATTCTGATATTTTTAAATATTAAGTAATTGTTCTTTTTCTTAATAAAAGAATTTAAAATTGAATGGTTTAAAAATAGAACATTTTAGACTGAAACAATATTTCAAATTTAATAAAAGCCTTTATGTTGGAATATATTATTTTAAAGTGATTTTAAAATAAAAATAGTTTATAAATTTCATCTAGGGAGCCAAGGCTCTGCTCGGTGCGCAACTTTAGAATACGCTCGTCCACTCTATGGTAATCACCAATATATTACACTGATGAAATTGAAATTAATTTTAAAAGTCAAAATATGAGTTCACTTCAACATCCATGTATATAGGTTCAACGTAATTCGTAAATTCGGCTGATGCTTAAAACTTCTAATGAATATTTCAATCGCATTATCTATATTTGTGTGGATCCAAAGGAATAAGCTATAAAAAAATCGATCGATATTTTAGAAAAATTGTTTGTGCAAGATTTTCCCTGTAATTCTGAATCCAACAAAATTCTTCGCGTGAAACGCGAATTTGAATCTAAAAAATGGTTAGCTCCATTAAATTTTCATATCAATTTTTTTATATTATATTTCTCTATCTTGGAAAACACGGGAACAAATGAAAATTCGAATATTTAAGAAAAGTGTCTACAAATCTCTTTGAATTTTAGATTCCTTTTTCACGTGGATAAATCCTATCGGAATCCGCCTCCACATTTGTTCTCCAGAAGTATCGTTGACTGCCCAAAATTCATAAAAAAAGAGTTTTTCAACATTTATTTGTAAATATAAACTCTAAATGTAAATTAAAAATATAAAATTATTGAAAAATTGTTCAAATACGGGATTAAAAGAACTTAAAATTAAAATTTCTTTCAAACTAAGTTTGTAACTATTACAAATCTTATTTGATATCTCTGAAACCGCAGGATAATATCCAATATATTTTGAATTCGCAAGGTTGAAGTTAATTGATAAAAAATATAAGTTAAAGAATGCGGTATTAAATCAAACAGTAAGAGTTAAAACAGTTTTAAAATTCAATTTAAAAGTTTTGAAACCAATTAATTTTTAATTCAAATATTTAAAATTGTAGAAACAAAATCAACTTAAATTTGATAACAGTTTTACAATAAGAAATGAAATTTAATACTAACCATGAGAAAAATAAAAAAAGAACGGAATACCTTAGACTCTGAAAAGAAACAAGAAGTTCTTGAGGAATCAAACAGGCACATCAAGTAACATAATCAGGTAAACCAAGTAATTGATCAAATAAATTGATGTAGACTTATAAATTTAGATTAGAATATGTTTAGCTCCACTTTGAAATATTTCAGTATCGCAATCGTATTCTCCAAAGAAACTGTAAAAAATAGTTTCTTGAAGGTAACGTTTTTTTTATTTTGTAATCTCTAAAGAATGAATTATTTTCTCGCTAAATTTGAAATATACATTCGTCGAAAAAGTAAGGTTAAGTAAGCTATACTAATAATAAATTTAATGTAGGAATTAAAACCAGACCAGAACACCTTAGAACGTGAAGAAAGTCAAAAATTCATGATGAACTAAATATTAAATTCAGTAAATATCGGAGTGCATTAATTAAAGTGACTTAATTAAACTGATTTTCGATATGTTTATCTCCCGTTTCTAAGACTTTAACAAGCAACCTCAAAATTTTTATCATCATCGTTTGTTATTCTATTTGTCGTTAGGCCAGATTACGTTGCCAAATTCAGATCGCAGAATTGCGTCCAACGAAAATACTAATTCACCATGGTCGTACATAAATGATATTTATATTATTCTGACACCAGAAAGTGTCGTAAATTGAGGTAATTTTACTTTGATAAAAATAGTTCTGTTTACTATTCATAATTTTAGTAATTAGTCACAATTAATTGCTCTCAACCCATTCTTTGAACTATCCTATTTTTAGGTTACTGCTGTCAGGAATAATATTTTGTTAAAATTATTCAGGGATCTTAAAAAAAATCTATACAAAAAAAAATTAAATTAAACGGCATGTTAAATTTAAAGCACTTATTTAAGAGAAAAAATTTACTAATCAGCCTTTAAAACAGAATCATTCAAAAATCTTTATTAAAATATAGTCATTTGTAACTATGAAAACATTGAAAATTCACTTAAATTGTAGTGGCCGGGTTGATACTATACATATCGGATCTACACATGGTATCACAGAAAAAACAAAAGATAAACTTTACGTCGATTTCCGATGAAAGATTCGCTGAAACAAAAATTAACTTCACAGTATCAACTTAAACTAAATATCGATTAAACTTTATTTTGTTTTCCCATTATAACACATTTGTTTTAGAAAACGCATAGTTGTCTGAATAAAACTTTATCCCTCTAAAAAATTTCCTGCATCAAATTTTATCATTACTTTATTTTGTGATGAACTCCGCACACTAAGTGTAAACGTCGAGTCTACAGATTTTAGCCTGCCAATGCCAGTCTCCACGCTTAACTCTCTAACTTTATATAAACAAATTTTTTTGAACTGTACACATTAACTGTACACATTAAAGTGTACACCCAGAAACCCTGCATATTCAACTCTACAGAATAATCTCGAAAATTGGAAATCTCAAACATTAAAGTCTAAACAAATGAACTCTTCACATTAAACTCTGCAGATTTAACTCTACACGTTATATACTATCAAGAAATAAATTTTCCTGATCAAAGGGCCTACAAATTAAATTGGGCACATTAATGTCTACTCTTTAGACTCTACATGAATAAACTGCACATTAAACTATACACGCAACGCTAATGCAACGCTGTGTTATCCCTATTTTTCTTTAAACAATACAACTTCTTGTCTTGTTTAGGAGCTACTTGTTGTTAAATAGAACAAAAACGGTAATTCCTTTTTGGATTGTTGCAGGGGCCTTTCAGCAACGTTCCGTGCTATTAGGGTACTGATGTCCAACACAGATTAATAAATATAAATTTCGAGTTGCCAATCGGATTTAATCAATTATTGAAAGACTCTAATAATATACAGCGAGACCAATTTCAAATCCAAAAATAATATTTAAGGCCGGCTCATGAAGTGGATCAATGTTTTGAAAAATGCGAGGTCACGAAACTCTAACCATCGCACTGGTCATTGGCGCAGGCTGCGGCAACCGTTAACAGACCGGTTCACATTTTCTTTATGCATTTTACTCAATTTTTATTTACAAAAATAAAACTTCCTTGCGATTGTTCTAGAGATATCGTCATTAGAATTTTTGACAGTAAATTTCAATATCTCATAAGCTGATAAATATTTCTACCTGGTATCTGGGGATTATATTATTATTGACATATACCAAAAATGTACGATGTTTTATTCAGATTGGTTACATTGCTACAAAATTTAAAAATATTCTTGAATTCGCATAATATAGGGTGGTCCGTTGTAGTAGCATTTTCATTCTAGAAGCAGGACTGCTTCAATTCTTGCTAGAAACCTGGAACATTTTTAGAAGCTCCACGAGCAGAAACCAACTTGATCTGTTCTTTGAAACCTGTCATTGAATACAAATCTGTTAATGAGCGTATTCGAAATTGAGACGATACTCTGAAAAACAAGTTCCTGTGAAACTGTTTATGATCCTTCAAAGGAAACTGCACGAAACATTGAACCTATGGAAAGATTCTGTATAAGATACTTTGTGAAGGATACTGCAGTCCCGCTATAGAAGCCATTTCGGGGGTACCCTTTATCTCCTTCTTACAATCTCGGGACTCGCCGCACAATAAACAATCAGGGACGTGTGAATAATTTCTGTTGCAGTTTTATCTAAAAAATATTTTGGTTTTGGTTTTATTATGTCATAATGAGCGTGGTAATTTTTGTTCTAGAAAATCAAACTTGATAAAAGTACTGATTTTTAAGTATGCATGTAAATATATCAGGGTGGTCATTTTAATCAGAAAAAATTCCTGGTTTCGCGAGCTGTCACTGATTTTTACATGCTCTCAGAGATATCATATTTCTTTAAAATAAACTGTTTTTAAGCACCTGATTTCACTTCATCTGAACGCTTTTTTTTCTTGGAAAGATAAAAGCTTCCTGTAGTTTTCTTGAGATATTTTCGTAACACGCTCAACGTAAATCACTGAGTGACTGAAAGCGAACTGAAGCGAATAGCCTGCGACATTTTTGCAGCTGATTAAAGCAGACGACACGATTAACCGCAAACGGTACGGTCCGCTTTTTTATTACACACCTGCGCTGTTGCGGCGTTAATCCGCTTCACTCTCCTGTCCCCTTGGACCACCTTGTCCTCCATAGCGGGAACTTCTCTTGCGCGAGTGGAGTGTAAATTGAGACTGGGTTCTTGTACAGGTTCATTGTTCACGAAAAAAATTAAAGCACTGGTTTCTGTACAGGATCACACATAGAATCCTTTAAACAGTTTAAGCCAAACCATCATGATAACTCATGTCGCTTACATCACGTATAAGAGTAGAGCCAAGCTGTTAACAAACTTTAGTGAATTAGTTTCTACGCACGTTCATGTACAGGTGCATGAACAAGTTTATGTGCAGGAGACTACGCCTCAATTCACTTCGTGAAGGAACCTGTACAGTGACTTCTACAGTGACTTTAAAATATTCTCTTTATGCTTGTGTGCGTGAACCTGTAGATGAACATATGAAGAATCCTGCGAGGTTCATGAATAGGAATATAATATCATAATATCATAATATCATAATTTATTACATTCCCTTCAAGAAGGAATATACAGGAACCATCCCTAGTAGCTCAGGTCGCAGAACGCCTGCCTTTCTATAGTGCCGCATAACGATACGAGATGATCGGCTGTCGTTGTCATTTCACACATTCGAGAAATATTCTCAAAAACTGAGAATGTCATTCTCTTTTTTGTTTTTATCGTTTCATCTCATCTCATCCTATCTCGTTCCTCGCCCGCGCTATCAACGGAAACGTCATTGACGTAAATATATTTAAGTTTTAGCAGTAATATCAATAGTCCACAAAAATTTCTAATCCTGAAAATTTCGAGGAAAATGTTGAGAATTAAAATCGCAAAAGACCATCGTCGAATATAGAACCAGTTGGCAATGTTGAGGAAGCACCAAACAATTCGAAGTAGTTTTCTTTGTTAAAATGAAACGTATTTTCTTAAATCTTAAAATCTTTATCTTAAATATTAAAATCTTAAAATTAAAACTGAAATTTTTAATAATAAATCGCTATACAATAATATAAATAACTCAAAAATAAATAATTCAATATCTGAATATAGTAATCAATCAACTCATCAAGAAAAACCACTGAGCTATATGGGTAAAAGAAGAAAGAAGAATGTAAAATCTTTGGACAAATTTTCTTACGTCGAAAAATTAAAAATGGCACAGTGTAAAATATGTCGTTTAAAGAAACAGGAAGAAGTTTCAATTAAAATTACTGCAGGGAATACAACAGGAGTAAAACGTCATTTGTAGAAATTGCATATTAAAGAATATGAAGAAGTGTATACATTATTTTCCCCACAAACTGAAGTAACTTAAAATAAATAAATAGAACTTAGTTTAATTGATCATATCAATCCTAGGTTAATTTAAAGAATAACTGCTTTTTCATAGACCTTCAATTTTACAACAATGATATCGCTTTCATCTTTGTAACAGAATCTTTTCAATCTTCAGTTTTGTTTGGTTCTTGAAAATATTTATTGCAAAGTATTTAAATATTAAAATTTGACAATATAGGTTAAAATACACTCATATTCCAAGTAAATCATAAAACAGTTTTTCGGAATTAATACTTAAAAAATCAATTTCAATTTCTTTAAGTCATTTAGTTATTTGAAATTCAAAAAGATTACACACATATCTTATATTTTATTCAACAGAGATTTGATATTCAGATACATATTCCGAAACTTTTCATTTAACGTTTTTTTAATGAAAAAGAGACAGTTATAATAATTTTCAAACTTTAAAAATTTTTCTCTCGATATATATATATTTCTATTCTAATGGCAAAATTGAGATTTAAAATTTTGTAAATATAAGACGGCACAAAATAAAATTTTTTAAGTCATATTATTTTCTCTAAACCTTAAATAGTTAGTAGCTACTAGTGTAAATAATTCCAGATCATGCTGTTGAATTTGACAATAGTCTATTAGGTATAGTCAAAGTCTGCTGATTCAAGTACTAGTTCAACTCTTAAAAAATTCCTACGATTACTAAATTAATGATTAGGGAAGTACTGTCAGTGAATAACTTTTTACTAATTCACAGTCAAATTTGTACTTTTTAATTAGTAAATGAATTTGCACTATATGTATTTGTAATTTTTTTACTAATTGAGATGTAAAGAGGAACGCAAAAATTTTAAGATAAACCCTGCTACTAATTTTGTTTATTTTCAAAGCTAAATGCGAGTTTGCAGATGGAATGCGGGTTAATGGGTAGTTGTAATTTTTAAGATCAAGCCGCCAACTTAACATTCTGACCTGGCCTGAAGTAATTAGGTTTTTTTGGTTTTTGCACAACCCTAAATAATCAAAAAAAAATTTACAAAAAAAATTAACGGCTACTCCATTTAAAGTTTGACATTCTCCGATTTTTGTATTCCATAGACCTTTGCTCAAGAGCAATTCAATAAGAAGACAGTCGACTGGATAATAAAAAAGTATCTACCGTACAATTTTTTCGATGATGATGAAACCCAAGATTATTTCCATTACATAAATCCACTGGCAAAAGTCCCCAAACGCAACGAACTCAAAGCTCTGATAGGACAACGATTTATCGATATGCAAGAGTCCGTCATGCGCATCGTGCAAAACAATCAATCAAAAATTTCGTACACCCTCGACCGCTGGACCTCAATTAGAGGTCGGTCTTATCATGGCATAACCATGCATTTTATTTCTGATGATTGGGTTTTGCAGGCACTTCTTATTGACTTCTGTCCTTCGAATGGTGAGCATACAGGCAGAGACATTGCTTCAGCTTTTTACAAAGTCGTGACAAATTATGGTTTGGAAGAAAAGGTTCAAGGTATCACAGTAGACAACGCTTCTGCAAGTACAAAATTTATGAGAGAATTGTCTTTTTTGATGACTTTCGACTTTGAAAATCAGCATTTCCGCTGTTATGCCCATATTCTGAACCTATCAGCACAGGATATGCTGAAAGAACTGAAGCTTGAAGATTGTAGTATCAAGGAAGAAGATGAAAACCACGGAAGTATGGAAATTAATGAAAATCTGGAAGAAAGGGTGAGCGATGATACAGACATTGAAGACATGGAAACCGCCGGTGATATCAAAGAACAAGTCAATAGTTGTAGTATTCCGCTTACAAAACTGAGGACACTGTTCATTAAATTGAGAAACTCTGAACAATGGAGAAATAAATTAAAGAGCTGTTGTGAATGTTGCAACGTCGGCTTTAGATGTCCAATCATCGACGTTAGTACTAGGTGGAACTCTAGTTTCGAAATGATTCAGTTAGCGCTTCAAATGAAAAAGCCATTAGTTTTGTTGTGTCAAAATGCCAAAAGTTTGAACTATTTGCTTCTCACTGAACAAGAATGGTTGATTCTTGAAGAGATCTGCAAGATTTTACGACATTTCCAAGTTCTCTCCAAGCTTTTGAGTGGTGACAAGTATGTTACTCTTCCTTACGTCGTCCTTGGGTTCAACATGTTAGTCGATAAACTGGATGAAGAATTGAAAGAATTAAGGGAAAAGGTGTCAGAAAACCCGGTAAATGAACAGATCATAGCCGCTGTCCAAGCATCTCGAGAAAAACTCTTCAAGCACTATGATAACAGTAACTGGATTTATTGTGCCATTTTAATTCTGGATCCAAGGCACAAAATTGAAAGATTCGAAAAGACTACCTGGGGAAGAGAAATGGCAGCTCACTCTGTGAAAGTTTTTGAAAGGATTTACAAGACCAGCTACTATGTTCCTGAAATAGAACAGGTAGACAATTTTCACAGTAAATTCGTAAACTAAATCAATTGTAAG
>JAWWLR010089149.1:0-18341 GCA_035041075.1 Acraspis erinacei | reverse complement strand
TTGGAACGGTAATCGGAGTTGGGTTAGGGTCATTAGCGGCAATAGGCCCTGCGCCCCGGCAGGCCCGACGACTAAGCGCGCCGAGAAAGTTATGAAGGGTACGGCAATTCCCGAATCGCATAATGACCTGCTAAGGTTAGCGTACCTGAGATACTTAGGCTGGACATTGTAAACAGAAATTGTAAATTTCATTTCCCGGATTCCCACAATAAAATTAAGCTGTTGTCCCTTCTGGTTCCACTTCAGAAATTTCCCATGGAGTTTATTACTCTAAGATTCGAAAATTACAAAAAATATTTGATAAAAATGAAAACGTTTGGTCTCTTTAAGTTGTAAGTTCAAGTGTATTTATAGATTTACTTCTTTTTTTCAAGTTATACTTTGATGTTAAAAAGTCAAACTCCATTTTTTTATAAAAATTCCACTATATCGCTTTTAATTTGCCTGTTTCATTTAAAAACTCATCTAGTTTCGTAGAAATTGTATTTTTCGTGGTTAAATATTCAACTTTAGTTGTGTAATATTCGTCTTTTTACTTCAAAAATTCGTTTTTTCTAGTCAAAAATGTTGTAGTTAAAAATTAATTTGGTTGCAATTTTAAATATTTTTAGCTGAAAAGTCGTTTTTTCAAAAATATATTTTTAAACTTAAAATTGAACTATTTTATTTATTTTTGCACGTTTTTTCAGTTGAGAATTCCATTTTTGTATTTTGCAGGATTGATTAAGATTTTTATTAAAAAATTCAAATAAATTTAAGAGATATTCAGAAATGAAAAAAATTTTAAATTAAAAATTTGAAAAGATTCCAACTAAAGGTTAACGAAAATATACATTTTTGAACATTTTAAAACAAATTTTAAAGCTATTTTAGGATTGTTGAAGATTAAAAATTAAATTAATTATAAATAAATAATATAATTAAATTAAAAATTAAAAAATTCTTAAGATTTCTAGGAAATTCTTGTCTTCTTTTTGTTTTAAAAATTATTTTTGACATAATACTTAAAATGAGTTTAAAACTAAAACAAATTTGGAAGAATTAATAAAGGTTGAACAGTTATTCCTTTAGGAAAAATTCGATTAGGTTAAAAGATATTTAGTAGCTTTGGAGACATTCAAAAATAATTTCAAATGATTGCAAAAACTGTTTAACAAAATATTTATGTTTAATAATCTTTAAATAAGCTTTTGACGTTTTGAAATGACATTTTAAGCTTTTCAGATAATAACAAAATATACTTAAGATTCCTGTAAAAATGTTTAATGATTTTTCTTTTTAAAAAAGAATATTAAAAAATTTTTACAAGATTACAAAACAAATTTTGGTTTATAAATAACAATTGAAAAATTATTGATTTGTGAAAACTCAAAATAAAAAGAATTGAACTTCTAATTTAAATAGTTTCAATAAAAAAAAAATTTTTAATTTAATTTAATTTAATTAATCAAATTTAATTTAAAATTGTAATCTTTCAAGTTGTAATGCTTTTCAGCGGAAAATTGCTTAAAATGATATGATTTAAAAAAAAATGTAATTGGTTAATTCATTTTTCAATTTATTGAAATTGTTTTATTTTGCAGTTTACCGATATATATTTTAAAATTGGAAAATTACTAATGATTCTTTATTTTTAAATTATTATTAATTAATAAATTATTTTGATTAATTAAATTAAATTAAATTAAAAAATTTTTTTTTGATTGAAATTGTTTAAATTAGAAGTTGAATTCTGTTTGTTTTGAGTTGTCACAAATTAATAATTGTTCAATTGTTATTTATACATACAAATTTGTTTGGAAATCTTGTAAAAATTCTTTTAAAATTCTTTTTTAAAAAGAAAAATCATTAAACATTTTGACAGGAATCTTAAGTATATTCTGTTATTATCTGAAAAGCTTAAAAATCATTTGAAAACGTCAAAATCTTATTTAGAGAGCATTAAACATAAATATTTTGTTAAACAATTTTTGGAATTCTTCCAAATTTGAAATTATTTTTGCATCTCTCCAAAGCTACTAAATATCTTTTAACCTAATCGAAATTTCCCAAAGTAATAATTGTTATATTTTTATTTATTCTTCAAAATTTGTTTTAGTTTTAAACTCTTTTGAAGTATTATGTCAAAAATAACTTTTAAAACAAAAAAAAGCATTGAAGAATTTCCTAGAAATCTTAAGCATTTTTTTATCTTTAATCTTAAACAATCCTTAAGTAGTTTCAAAATTTTGTTTTAAAATCTTCAAAAATAAACATTTTCGTTAAAAGTTAGTTGGAATCTTTTCAAATTTTTAATTATTTTTTATTTCTTTTCATTTCTGAATATTTCTTACATTTATTTGATTTTTTTATAAAATCTTAATCAATCCTGCAAAATAAAAAAAAAACAACTTAAAAGATTCTAATTTTTGTTTAAGATTTGTGAAATATTTTGAAATCTTCTTAAATATTCTGTTGAAATGAATTTTCTAAGGTAAAAAAACATTTGTAATTTTTATAGGAATCTTAATGAAATTTTCGTATATAATTTTACTTTTCATTATTTGTAATCTTTTCAACCTTAAATTATTTTTGAAATGTGTTCAAAACTTCTGAATATCGTTTTAAATGATTCGACATTTTCCTAAATTTTTCAATAAAACCTGCAAAATGTTTAAAAATGCTTGAAAACCTACCAGATTATTTTTTTACAATGTTGACAATCTGTTTAAACCTTTTTTTAATACTTTTAAGACTAATGATGAGGCTTGTACAAAAAATTCAAATTTTTTACTCCGAAATATAACTTTTCAATTAAAAAAAAATGTTATATATATAATAGTTATAGTAATAATTTTTAACCAATTACTTGAATATAGCTGTTTATGTGAAGTTTCCGCCAAGAAGAATAAACTTCTACCAAGAAACAAGACTTCTTAATACATGAACTTTTAACCAACTAATGGAATTCTCAACTAAAAAAGTGAAAAAATTAATAAAATAGTTGAATTTTAAGTTTAAAAATCAATTTGTGAAAAAAACGACTTTTCAACTAAAAATATTTAAATTTGCAACTAAATTAATTTTTAACTACAAAATTGTTGACTAAAAGAAACTTATTTTTGAACTAAAAATACGAATATTACACAAAGAAAGTTGCATTTTCAACTAAGAAGAATTCAATTTCTACGGAACTAGATGAATTTTTTAATGAAACAGACTTTTCATTTTTATCAAAGATTTTTTGTAATCTTCGAACTTGAGAGTAATAAACTCCATGGGAAATTTCTGAAGTGGAACCAGAAGGCACAACAGTTTAATTTTATTGTGGGGAATCCGGGAAATGAAATTTACGATTTCTGTTTAATAACGCTCTGGATGCAATGGTGGGGGTAATCTTAACAGGTCATTATGCGAGTCGGAAATCGCCGACTTAGCCAGGTCATCATGCGAGTTGGGCGATGACCAAATAAATTGAACCTGTCCGTTTAAGGGATGTTAAATAAAATATGATACCTACATTTTCTTCATTTTGCAATTAGTAATTTAGAAATATTCTATTCAAAATCTATTATTTTTTAGACTCCAACAATATTTTATTCGCCTTAATAAGTCAAAATTTGGATTAAAAGATGAAAAGAGAAAACCGGTAACCAAATTATTCAATTTTATCAGCTTTTTGGAAACTTATTGACATATCGATAAGCATATAATAATATAATAATAATTGTAAATTTGAAGTTGAAAGATATAATATCCAAAAAAATATTACACTTTCAACCAAAGAAACGAATTTTTTAAAAAATTATGAATTTTCAACTTAAAAAAGGAATTATTAACAAAAGAGTTGAACTTTAATCCAAGAAGAAATTTCGACAAAGGCGATACATTTTTTAATCAAATGAAGCAGATAGATTTCAGTTAAATACTTTAATTTGCAATGCGAGAAAAATGAATGTTAACAAAGTTATTAAAGTTTCAGTCAAATAGAGGAATTTTCAACCGAAAAAATTAATTATTGTTGAAAGAGTTTTACATTCAAACCAGTAGAAGAATTTTTAACTAAAAAATAATATTTTAAACAAAGAAGATTAATTTTCTACCAAAAAAGAAGACTTTATAATAAAATACGTAGCTTTTCAGTCAAATATTAAAATTTTTAACAAAAAGATTACACTTTTAACCAAGAATAAAACAGTTCCATTTTCAGTTTAAACATTCGATTTAAAAAAAAAAATAGATAATTGGTCTATCTATTCTATAATAATAATAGAATAATTTTTTTTTAATGTAGAGGCTAGATTTCCATTTAAAGGATTTAATTCTCAACACAAAAATTAATTAATTTTCGACAAAGTATTTAAATTTTCAAACAAACATATTAATTCATTAACCAAACTGAAACCAATAATTTTTGACAAAAAGGATTGATTTTCTACGAAAAAAGATGGACTTGTAATGCCTATAATTTCATCAATTCTTTGAATAGCGCAAATTCCTTGAATTGCCTGAATTCATTAGATTATTTTAATTCCGTGAATTCCTTGAGTTCCGTTACTTCCGTGAATTCCGCAAATCCCGTGAATTCTTTGAAATTTTCCAATTCTTTGGATTGATTGAATTCCTTCAATTCGTTGAGTTCCTTGAATTCTTAGAATTCATTGAATTCTGTGAATTAAATAAATTTGTGTAACAAAATCTTAAGATTGATCAAAAAATTATGACTTTTGCTAAAATTATCATAAAGTTCCTAATTAAAAAAAAATGACATCGAAAAAATGAATTTTGCGGTCGAAAAAAAGAAGTGATAACTGCAATTGCTCAATAAAATTGTTTAGATAATGTTACTCTATGCAATTTATGCGATTTGAACAATTTTTCTGTTATGGACGGGAAAAAGTACATTTTTGTGGTTCAAAATACGATTCCGGCTGAACCTCTGGACCGATTTGGATATTTTTTTAATAATAGGAAAATTGTTATAATCCCGACGTTTCATAGATTTAAATTAAGTTAAGATATTCCATCATTGTACATTAAACAAATCAAATTTGTATAAAAAAATTCTTTGTTGAAAATGTGTTTTCTATAATTTTAAATAATTTAACGTTTTTTTAAGTTGTGTTGCAAGAAATTTGAATGGAAGCAATAATTCATTGAAAAAAATTTCTCTCAAGACTATTCTTGTTAATATTATAAACAAATTTAATAAACAAATGCATTATTCGAGCACTTATCGACGGAAAAATGTTTTTTTTCCAATGCCATTCCTTTTAATTTGGAATTTCATGATAATTTCAGCAACATTTATAATTAATTCATTAATTTTATGATTTTTTTAACAAATTTAATTTTAAAAATGCATTATTTGGGCATTTTTCGACGGAAAAACTCGTTTTTCTTGTCACTCCTTTTAATTGAGAAATTTACGATAATTTCAGTAACATTCTTAATTAGTTGATTAATTTGATGTTTTTCTTAAACAAATTTAATTAAAAAATGACTGAATTTGAAAGAAAACTAGTTTTTACGTCGAAAAATGCCCGAATAATGCATTTTCCGATTAAATTAGTTAAAGAAAAACATAAAATTAATCAACTAATTATGAAAGTTACTGAAATTATCGTAAAGTTCCCAATTAAAAGGACTGACAGAAAAAACTAGTTTTTTCGTCGACAAATGGCCAAATAATTAATTTGTTTATTAAATTTGTTAAAAAAATGATAAAATTCATGAAGTTCTCAATTAAAACGACTGAAATCGAAAAAAAGATTTTTTCGTCAACAGATGCTCGAAAAATCCATTTGTTTATTAAATTTTTTTGATAAAATCATAAAATTCATAAAAAAATGATATATTTTCTTAAATTACCATGAAGGTCCTAGTTTAGAAAAAATGATATCGAAAAAAACGAATTTTTCTAAGGCAAAATGCCTGAATAATGCATTTGTTTATAATATTAACAAGAATAGTCTTCAGAGAACTTTTTTTCATTAAAATATTGTTTACATTCAAATTTCTTGCAATATGACTTAAAAAACGATAAGTTATTTAAAATTATAGAAAGCACATTTTCAACAAATAATTTGTTTATAAACATTTGTTTTGTTTATTGTACCATTATGGAATATCTTTACATAATGTAAATCTATAAAACGTCCTTGATTACCACAATTTTCCTATTATTGACGAGCACCGGGAACGTCAAATAGAAAAAAATTGTCATTCTTTTCGTCATATTTATTTATTTATAAAAAATTGAAAAACCAAATTAAAAATCAGGCTAGACAACTTCCTTTGAAATTTTATCAGCTTGTAAAAAGTATCCAAATCGTTCCAAAGGTTCAGCCGGAATCGTATTTTGAACCAAAAAATGTACTTTTTCCCGTCCATAACAGAAAAATGGTTCAAATCGCCTAAACTGCATAGAGTAGCATTAGTTAAACAATTTTAATGAGCAAATGTAGTAATCAGTTTTTTTTCGACAGGAAAATTCATTTTGTCAATGTCAATTTTTTTAAATTCAGAACTTTTTGATAATTTTTGCAAAATTCATAATTTGTTGATCACTCTGACGATTTTTTTAAACAAATTTATTTAATTCACAGAATTCAAGGAATTTAACGAATTGAAAGAATTCAAGGAATCCACAGAATTTAAAGAATTCAAAGAATTCACGGGATTCACGGATTACACGGAAGTCAAGGAACTCAAGGAATTCACGGAACTAAAGTAATCTAAGGAATGCAGACAATTCAAGGAATTTCCGCTATTCAAAGAATTGATGGAATTAAGGGCATTACATTTCCATCTTTTTTGTTAGAAAACTAATCCTTTTGGTCCGAATTTAATGGTTTGAGTTTCGATAAGAAATTGATATGTTTATTTGAAAATTTAACTATTTTTTCGAAAATTAATTAATTTTTGTCCTGCGAATTCAATCTTTTAACTGAAAATCTATCTTCTACAGTTTTTGTCAAAAAATTATTGTCCGTGTTGAAATTTCTTCTTTGGTTGAAAGTTGAACTCTTTTGTTAATATTTCCTTTTTTAAGTTGAAAAAATATAATTTTGTTTTAAAATTCGTCTTTTTGGTTGAAAATGCAACCATTTTTGGATATTAAATCTTTTAACTTCAAATCTACCTGTTCTATTTTTGATTAAAAATTTAATTATTTGATTGAAAATTTGTGGATTTTATTACGTCTTTTTTCTGGTAGAAAATAAATCCTCTTGATTGAAAGTTAATATTTTTGTCGAAAATTCGACTATTTTTAATTGAAAATTGATCTTCGTTGTTATCTTTTTTAATTCAGAATTCAAATATTTGTTAGAGAATTCATGTATATTATTACAATTTCAACTTTTTGGTTGGAAAATTAATCATTTTGGTTCCAAATTAATTTTTTCAGTTGAAACTTCTTCTTTTGTTGAAAGTTGAACTCTTTTGTTAATAATTACTTTTTTATGTCGAAAATTCATCTCTTTAGTTGAAAATTTAACTGTTTTTTGGAAATTAAATATTTTAACTGAAAATATATCTGTTACATTCTTGGTGAAAAAGTTATTCATTTTGTTAAAAATTGAAGTATTTGATTAAAAATTTATGTATTTTATTTCAAAATATTTTTTGGTAGAAACCTAAGCCTCTTTGTTTTAAAATTATATTTTCTAGTTAAACATTCTTCTTCATGTTTGAATGTAAAACTCCTTCAATAATAATTAATTTTTTCGGTTGAAAATTCCACTCTCTGACTAAAATGTGAACCACTTTGTTAAAATTCATTTTCTCGGATTGCAAATTAAACACTCTTATTTGAAAATGTAACTGTTTTGTTGAAAATTAATTTTTTTTTAATTGAAAATCTCTTTTGTTATTAATGAATTTTTTGGTTATAAAATTCATCACTTTTGGTAGGAAGTTAATATTCTTGATTGAAAATTACTATTTTTGGTTAAAATTCTGCTACGTGATTGAAAAATTCTCATATAAATACTTAATTTCTTTCTTAATTTATCTCTGTAGTCAAAATTTAACTATTTTCTTGAAAATTTATTTTAGTTCTGATAGCAAATTAATTTTCCACAAAATTCATACAATTTCGTTTTTGGTTAGAATTTTTTTCCTCTTTAGTTGAAAATTCAATAATTTGGTTTGAAAGACACTCTCCGTGACTAAAAGTTGAAGTGTTTTTTTTGTGTTTTCCCTGCAATTAGTATTTTTAACACAAAATAATTATTCCATTTAAATCCAATGATTTTTGTTTAGTATAATTAAATAGATGAATTTTCAAGTAAAATAAGAAAGATTCAAAAAAATGTGAACACTTGAAGGTTTGCTTTAAAAAAAAGCAATTAGAAAAAACTAATCGGAAACAACATTTTTTTAATTGGAACCAAAGAGATGAATATTTAACTAAAATTATATATTTCTAATCAATAAATGAATTTCATACTAAAACACTGAATTTGTAACAAAGTATATCAATTTTCGACTGAAAAAGATAAAATATTAACCAAAAACAAGAGTTGAATTTTTAGTTAAGAAATTATTTTACAACCAAAAAGACAAATTTTCAAAAAAGATAATAAAATAGCCAAATCTTAAATCAAATTAGAATATCTTCTCAAAGACAACAGCATTTTGAAACAAAAAGCTCAAGTTTTGTAACACCTTTTTCAGATTTTGATTCTAAGCTAAATAGATGTTAGGTTGAAAAGTAAATTTTTAACTAGAAAAAAATAATTTTCCAGATAATTTTTAAATTTTCAATCACAAGAATGAAGTTTTAACTCAAGTGATGAATTTTGGTTAAAAAAAGAGGAACTTTAACGTAATAGTGAAATTCTGAACCCGAAATATGAATTTTCTTCCAAAAAATATAAATCTTAAAAGAACAAATTTTCATCTAAAGAAATTTAGATTTAATGGGAAAATAAATTTTCAGCTAAGAAAGTGCAAATCATCAACAAAATAATTATCTAAGCAACTAAAAAAATCGATTTTTAACCGAAAATACAAAAGTTAAATTTTCAGTACAAAGATTAATTACTACCAATTAAAATAAATTTTCTTTTAAAGAATTTAATTTTTCATCTAAAATAATGAAACTTATACGAAAAAAAATAAATCTTAATCCAAATAGATGATTTTTCCACCAGTAAAATTAATGTTGTACAAAAGAGTCTCATTTTAACAAAGTTTACGAATTTTCAATCAAAAAGATAAGTGTCAAAAAAGGGGTATAATTTGTATATGAAAATTCATTTTCAACAATAAAAAACGTGTTTTCATCAAGAAAATTGGAAATTGAATACAGTTAAAGTGAAACAAAAAATGGTATATTTTAAGAAAATAGTGGAATTCTCAGCCCAAATAAATTAATCCTTATCTTTATATTTGAAGTTTTTAAATAAATAGATGAGGTTTTAGCAAAGCAGTAAATTTTTTTACCAAACTAGTCAAACTTTTACTCATAAAATTGAATTTTCGGGTCGCGAAGCTGAAAAATTCTGATTAAAAAACTCGATATAAGTGAATATTTGCATAAAAATTATTTATTGTAATGAAAATTGTGTTTAAATTCTCTATCCTGATTAATTATTACTTTGCCATAATTAATTGACGAAATTAGTATAAATAATGCATTCAAAGGACGAGAATGCATAAAATGTCAGATATATTAATGTATTTGTTTATAACGTTTGAAGAATTTTCGGAATGTAATCTATAACGCAAAAAATGTTTTTTTTTAATCATTTTTTAACTAAAATTGCTTTTTATTTAAATTATTTTCTAAAAAGCGGCCTCGAAAAGCGTCTTAAAAATCTAGTCAGCTTCAATTAAAAAAAAAAACTTACATCGGAGAAGAAATACAAACTGTGGAACTTTTTTTTGCAAAATAACTGATAGTCATCAGTTGGTTTAATTATTATTTATTTTCTTCATAACATTGATTTCGGACAGCTACAATATGTTTAAATTCTCATCACAATATACACTGGAATCTGGATTTAAGTACAGTTTGGGGCAAGATTGGCAGTGGGCTTGATCGTATATCCAGGTTTCTTAAATCCATGTTTCAGTGACACTGAAATTTGGAGGTTTTTCAAGAATCAGGGATATGGACTAATTTAGGGTTTTTCTCGACAGTGCCAGCCGAATCTGAAAGTAAAACTATCTTTTATTATTATTCAATAAATTTTTTCATTTCTAAGAAAAGGATTTGGCATCCAAAATAAATTGGAAAGGAAAGAAAATAAAGTTTAAAGGAACAAGGCTACTGAAAAGTTACGTTATTTGTAACTTTTAGAGTTGAATATAACTTTGATTTATTGGAAAATAAAATTCTTTGTGTTTGAAATAATATTAAATATTATATTTTTCGTTCAGAATTCATTTATATGTTTGAAAAACCATCTATTGTGACTGAAAATAGAACACTTTTTTTTGGTTGAATTTTTTAATTCAAACTTCATTTCTTTCTGTGGAAAAAATATATTTTATGTTGGTTTGAAACATTCAACTAATTTGTTAGAATATTAATTTGATTTTTTTGACGGTTCAATTATTTTTTTGAAAATTCATAGTTTTTTTAAACTTCAAATCTCCTTTTTTTAAATGTTGATTTTTGTTGAAGAATTGATCTCTTTGAGTAAATAATGTCTGAAGAGGGTTTAGGTATTTCAAGTTCAATTTTTTTCTTTAGATAGTGGAAAATTCAAAAAAATTTCTAGAAAATTCTACCATTTGGTTGCAAATTACCTTTCTTATTTAAAATTTAACTCCTTTTTGAAAATTCGTCTTTTTGGTTGAAAAATGCTAGGAAATTGAACAATTCTAATTTTTTAAGTGAATTTTTTTTCTTTTCCCAATTCTTAGTAAAAATAATTTAAACAGAAAAGCTATCTTACACAAGAGATAAAAACAATATTTTTATTTTTTCAGGATTTAGACATTTCTTAGGTACACTAAATTTTCTCAGGGTGTTAAGAGAATAAAAAAAAAGTTCTTCGAATTCGTGAGAAATTTTTAAAATATTGGTTTTTATGGAATTTCCATAGAAAATTGAAAATAGATTACAAAACATTTTGAATATTTTTTTAGGTTCCTATGAAAAATTAAAATAATTTTTTATTTCGAAAAATTAATTTTCAGGGATTATTTAAATTTTGCAGAATAAATAAAAAATGTACAAAAATTTTAATTTATTTTTAGAAATTGGAGGGCTTAGAAGGTCTGACAAGATTAAAAAAAGAATTTTCCTTATATTCGTGTAAAAGTTTTAAATAATTTTTAATTTTGAAAAATAAACTTTAAGAGAAAATTAAATAGGTTTTTAAAAATATCAAAAGATTTCCTAAAATTTAGAAGAAGAGTTTAGCAGATTTTAAAGCACAATATTCCAATTTCATAAGATACAAAATAAAAACAAATAAAAAATCGAGTAAAGTCAAGAAATATTTGGCAGAATTGAAGATATTTAAAAAGATTGTAAAATTTTGATAGTTTTCAAGAGAATAACGAAATTCTGGTATAATTTAAAAGATGTTAGAGTAAAATTTTTTTTAATTTTCAATGATATTTAAAAATTTTGAGAAAAATTGGATCCATTTACAAATATTTTGAGGGATTTAAGGCGTTTTAATTAAATTAGAAATATTTCTTATATTTTTTAAAAATACTCGAATTTTTCAAAATATTTTTTAAAATACTATGAAATAAAAAAAATGTCTTAGATCTTTTAGATTTTTTTCTTACGAGTCTAAAATATTCAAAAATATATATATTTTTTTAATTTTCTCAAGAATCTTATGAAAATCATATTTATATGAATTTTAAAACAAACTGATAATACTTATTTACTTGTTCTCAATTCTCAGAATCTAATTTCAACGTGGATTTCTTAGAAAACTTCGAAAATAATTTTGGACTAATTTGAATGTTCCCAAAGATAAAAAATATTCGTAAACTGTCTTTCTTTAAGAGTGACCATGCAAATTTAAAAATATTTTTGCTTCATTACAAGGTTTATTTTATTTAAAAAATATTTCATTTTACAGTTCGTTATTTAATGGTAATAGAAGAAAATATCATATGGTTTATCACATTCCTTGTTTGTAACATATAGATATAATAATTATATTTATTATATAGTAGCATTATATTGTAAAACTGCAATGTAAAAAATTATTTCATCATTATATTTCAAATTGTTTGAATCTCCATGACAGATAAAAAATAACAAAAAAGGTGATAACAAATCCAAAAATTAGCATAAAAAAATGCCAAATATATAAGTGAACTAATTATAAGTTGACCGAATTATAAAATAAATGAATTTTTAAATTACCATAAATATTTCTTTTGGTGAAATTTAAACTTGCCGAAAATAATTAATAAATTACTAATTAATGATTAATTAAATTGTTTGCCTTATTGATAATGTCATAAGTAGTTCGTAAATTATTAATCAATTAATTATGGTTCAAAGTTAGAAATTTCAGTAATTGAAATATTTGTGAGAATTTAATATTTCTTTTACTTTATATTTCTATCTCGAAGTCGGTGGATTTTAGTTTCGGATATTTTTAAATTCAGGATTTTATTTTTTGGCAAATGAAAATCTTGTCGAAATTTGATGTGTCTATGTTTGGTATAGCCGATAACCCAACCCGCACAATTGTCGCACCAGTCAAACAGTGAAGAGCGCCACTTCTGTTTAATAGAACGGCTCCACTGATTCGGGAGAACCATTGCCCCGAACAGGCCGAACCGTTTAATCAACAGAATAGTCGAGACATTTGGAACACGCGGCGCTTGAGACACACTTCCGCGCCTGCGCAGTTTAGAAAATTATAGCACCCACATTTCGGATCAACTGATCTCGGTAAGTTTGGGGTAACCAGTGCCCCGAATCTGGAGCCGACGCCACGCCAAACCCAAGTGCAGCTACTCTCTCACCGCTAACGCGACGGTTTTACCTAACTTCTCTCCGAGTAGTTGTTAACAATTTCCTGACTTACTTTCCAGTCTCTGGTAGTGTGCCGAACATGCACTCCGTCTCTCCAAAAACTCCAGACAAAAGAGCGATACAGCTCAGAGCAAAAATGGCGACAATTTTAAGATTAATTTGAAATGAAAACTGTTTACCTCTTCCGCTTAACCTCGGCTTATATACCATCTATATTTCCCATCACCATGTATAAAAAAGCCGCCAAGGACTAATTTCGGAAATTAAAAAAAAAGTGGAATGTATATGGTTGTTGTGGATACTAAATTTTGTCGGAAATATGCACATAACTTGAAATCAGCTAATAAATAAATGTTCAAATTCGCGACTTCGGTTGAGATTAGGAATTCTTTGCAAAAAGTTTATACTGACAAACAGAAAAACAAAATAAAAATAAGAGTAAAGAGCAAAAATATGGGATTTTCATAGTTTTATTGTACGCAAAATTTTTTTGGAAACATGCACGGAGCTCGGATGTAGCAAGTAAATATGTACTTAAACTCACGACTTCTGCAGAGATTGTGAATTTCTAGAAAATGAGTTTATAAATTTTTCGTATTTTTATTTTTTTATATTTAACCGTGAAAATTATATTTGCAAATATTTTTATGGTAATATTTTTAAAAATGGTAGGAGTGAAGTATATTTTTAAAATATCAATTATCTTTTAAGCTTCTAAGAGCACAGTGTATAATAATATAAATAAAAAAATTGAATAAACATCAATAAATTTTATTTCGCGGGTTGGTAAACTAAAAAATAATCTTTAAGAAAATAATCTCATTAGATTAAATTATTCTCCTCTTTCGAAATCCATTGTAAAATTCACAAAATAAAAATATATAACAAAATGGCAGCCGCTTTTCTGAAATATTATTATTCACTTATCTCAAAAATCCCGCTCTTATGTACTTAAATTTTTTTCTTAATTTTTTTTTTGAAAGATGAAGAAACCTTGTAAGTTTTGTACGGGCCAAAATATTTTTAGAGTGAAGACAATTTATTTAGGAGAATTGAATTTTCAAATTTTTTGTTTAAATAACGAAATATTCTACAAATAAATAAAAAAAAATTATTGAAAAAAATCTCGCAACGACGAATTTAATGTTGCATTTAATAGAAAGCTCCAATTACTTTATAAATTGCATTATTTTTAACTTTCGAATTCGTTAGCCAGCAATTTTAGATGAAAATGAAAAAGGTAGAGAATTTAAAAAATGGTTGCAACCATTTTTTTACGTCAAAAATACTATTTACGGCTATTCGCAGTATTCGGAAAGTTGAACAAATTATTCTCCCGACTTTTTTAAACAAAAAGAAAACAATCTAAGTTACAGCATTTGCAAAATTGAAAAAAAAGTGTATGGAAATTTTAAGTCAAATAACGTACGATGTGAAAAAAGCCAAGAAAAGATAAACGTTGCCTTTTGAAATCCCTAAAAGATTATTATAACAATTTTTTTAATTTTTATGAAAAATCGAAAATTCGATTTTTTACAAAAAAAAAAAAATATTAAAAAAAATTATCATCCCCTAAAAATACAATCTTTGGAAGAACTATTCATATGAAAGTAATAAACAAACACAAATTATTCATCCAAAAAACAGCTATAAATTTGTTATTAATGATTTTTTAATCAAGTTTGTGGATTTTGTTTTAATCGAAAGAAATTACATTAAATTATAAAAAATTTAATTTGTGGAAAAATGTCTGCAAATGAACAAAAAGAACTAAAAATCTGTTATTGGTCAATTTTGGATTTGATGCGTATTTTTATAATAATCAGAAAAATAAAATTAAAAATTAACCATTTCATTGTTTGAAAAACGACAGAAAGTACCAAAAAAGAAATTATTGATAAAAGCTGTTCATCGAAAAAAGATCTACAAATTCGTTAAAAATCATTTTTGATAGGATACGCAGCTTTTGTTTAAATCGAAAAAGAAATCAATAAAAATAAAAAAATTATATTTTTGAAAAATGACAAAAGGTACACTAACATTTTATCTAACAAAATTTGTCGCCTAATATACATATATCTACAAATATTTTTATGACTACTTTACGCTAGGACGTGTTTTTTTGGTTTAAAAGCTTCAAAAAATGAAATTGAAAATAAAGCAATTAAATTGAAATAAAAGCGGCACAAAATGCAATTAAATGTTGAATAACAAAATTTCAATACAATGCAAATACGTATTTCAATATCAGCATTAAAGTAATAAAAAAAAATTAAAATTTTACTTTATTTTGCAATATCCGAATAGGCAGCAACATACCGGGGTGGATGAGTAAGTATAATATATAATAGATATATTGAGTTGAACAAAATGTAAAAAAGTTCACATTTTGTACGAAATTGAGGGCGAAGCACGAGATACGTTATGGGAAAGGAGCTTTAACAAAAGAGAATTCACAATCGCCAAATTACTGTTTTCGGTACTTTGACCATTAATTTAAAAATGTCTGCACAAATCCACGGGGAATTCAATGACCGAGCGCGTCATTGGTGCACTCAGTATTGCGAGCTGCGCGCGCAACACGCGATAAAAACGTGCACGCGCGGTGGGCACACTTTTTTTCTCGCGAACGAAGCAAGATATCATAAAATAGTAAGAGGTTATTTTCATAGAAAATGTTAAACTGCAAAGAGTTTTTCGTCTTATTTTGTCTCTTGATCTGAAAAATAGTTGGCCACATCTCGGTAGAGATGGGGAAAAATAATAGACTTTTTACATATTTTTTTTATAGTTTTAACTTTACAAATGAAATTTGCCCATATTTTAATCCTAAAATGTTAAAGGCAATTATTCTGAACATTCAAAATTTGCATGGAAAGTATAACCAAAATGTTAAAAATTGACAAAAAATAGTAACAGCTTTTATGAAAAAAGTAAAAGTAGATTATCTCAAAAACCAAACTTTTTTTCTGAATTTTCTTGTTGAACTTTTTCTCGAATTATGAATTGAAATCTTGTAAATTTCGTGCGGTCCCCTTTTTTTCTGGCGAAAATTTTTTTTTCTGAAAAATGGCAATTTCGCAATTCTTCTAGCAAACAATAAAATGTTTGAGATAATGCTAGCAAAAAGAAAACCTTTGTTCGTTTTAAAATATCCTGCAAAATATACCTCTTACTCTTTCATGCTCTCTTGTCACAAACAAGATTTTGTCTGTATAAAAGTTACAAAACGTCTTTTATATTAGCAAAAATTTCAAGGAAAATATTTGATCAAATATTTTAAAAAAAAACCGTGCTCACACAAAAGTTTTATGCATCCCAAATGATTGTTGTGGCCAAGGGAATTTTTTTCCATAAATTGAGTTTTCTTATTTTTCTCGCGAACGATGCAGGATATCATAAAGGAGTAAGAGGTAATTTTTGTAACAATTGTTAAAATTCAATTGCTAGAAAAAGGAAGTCTTCCGGTCACAATAACACTTTTTTTATATTTAAAAAAGCAGGAATGAGCATGTTACTTAAAAGTATTATTTAAAAAAAAATTCCTGATACGAATACAAAAAAAGTTAAGAAAAAGAAGGACCAATATGTGAGATATAAAGTTGTATTGTGCACTAAGTTTTATCAACAACGGGCAAAGAAGCCTGAAATAGTAATTTAAAAAATGGACAATCTTACGACTTCAATAGAAATTGGGACTTATTTTATAACAAGTTTATATATATTTTTTTTTCAAGTTTAAACCTTTTAAATTTAATCAATGCATTTTTGAGTAATACAATGCACATATAAAAAATTTTTAAAAACGTAGAATTAAGTTTCCATATAATTTTTTAAAAGAATTTTTTTTATTACGTACCTATTCTTTTTTTTAAAGGAAGAAGGTAATAAAAAAATTAAATACTTAAAAAATATAAATTATTCCTCAAACCTCAGAAAACAAAACAAGAACGAAGCATAATCTATAACAAAGATATCTTGTGTTGCGTAGCACAATGGCTTTTAACATTATTTTAAAAGAAAAGCTTTATTTTATGTACTAAAAAATATTTAAAAAATAGTTTTCTGACATTTTTGGAAATATTCCAACCATTTGAATTTGAATTTTTTAAAAAGAGTCCAAGTTAATTGTCTTTAAAATTGTAATGTAACTGATAAGAGGGCTCTAGTGCCCTAACTGAAATCTAATCAATAAAATTGTATTATATAAAGAAAATATTAACCCAAATTTTCTACCCAGAATTGCTTTTATATATTTTTCATCACTTTCAAAATTTCAGCAGAATATGTATATTTTTTTAGGTGTGAAGCCGCCAACTAAATTACACGTGTTTTACGATTTTGCCGAGAAAAATTATTTTCGCTTGAAATATAGGTTAAGGTAAATGCTTGTCCCCACTCGAATCCCGTTGGAAAATTACAAAAATGGCGGCGGTATTTTTAAAAATATAAAAAGTCGATTCTTTCATAACTTGAAAGAATCTTCTAAGATATATGCGGCTTAAAATATTTTTGTTCTGAAGAAATTAAAAAAAAAACTTATTTAATATTCTACTTTTGCTCAGAAGCAATGAAATATTCGACAAAATATATCGTAGCATCGATGAGGAGGAAAATTAAAAATAAAATTTTTGAAAAAAATGTAATGACCACAAAAAAGATTTAAGTAATTTAAAGAAAAATTAATCTTTAACCAAACAGACGAATTTTCAACGAAAATGATAGAATATTCAATTGGAATAATCGTTAACTGGATTATTTGATTTTTAAACCAAAAGAATAAATTTGTAACTAAAACAATGAATCTTCAACTGAAATAGTTGAATTTTAAACAAAAAAGAATTAATTTTCACTAAAAAAGATAAATTATCAATCAAAAGATAAATAATTAAATTTTCAGTTAAAAAATTATTTACCTAAAAAAATAACTTTACACACCAAGAAAATAATTTTAAAGAAGTGGTTACATTTTCAAACAAAGTAATAAATTTAAAACTAAAATTGTAAATATTCAACTAGAGTAGTTGACTTTCAAATCAAAAATAGAAATTTTCAACTAAAATTTTGAATCTCTAACTAGAATAATTAAATTCTGGACAGCGAGATGATTTTTTAACCAAGAAGTTTAATTCCTACCAAAAAACATTAATTTTAATTCAGGTATGAAAGATCAAATTCAACAAAAAATTGAATAATGCAATTTTTAGTCAAAAAATGAACGCTCAAGCTAAGAGATGAATTTTCATCTAAAATTATGGGATATTTAACTTGAATAATAGTTACATTTTCAGTTTAAAAAACAAAATAATTTTAAAACAAAAAAGAAACGAATTTTCAGCAAATTAGTTAAATTTTTAAGCAAGAAACTCCTTTTCGTAAAAAAAAGTTT
>JAWWLR010088995.1:0-17352 GCA_035041075.1 Acraspis erinacei | reverse complement strand
CTGCCGATTATGTAAATGTGGACCTACTTGCCAGTCAGTAATATAAGTGCCTGTTTTATCATCAGTGAGTACATGACAAGTCACTGGTTTACTGTTTACCTGTGACTTCTTTAGCAGTTTTGGAATCCCCAAATTTTTTAGAAATATCTGGTGTCCGTATTTCATTCTTTGTGTTATGAATTGGACAAATCCAAATTTTTTCTAAAGCTTCAATTTGTTTCCCGCAAAATTTAGAAACTGCATTTGTTTTTGAAAGATTGAATAAAGAGAGACCATATTTTACCCATCACTTTGCAATATCAGCCAATTTAAAATGCACTTCTTCTAATCTTCGAAATAAATAAAATTATTTCATTCATTTCACCGAGAAGTGGTTAATTAAAAGCAGAAAAAATTAAACATTTAAGTTTGGTGCTGTCTTTTCAACAAGAAATTCAAAATTAAATTTAATTTTCTGTATAATACTTAAATTGAATTAAATTACTTTAAAGTCAAGTTATCAGAGGGTTCCAAAGCCCTTAATAGTTCCTTTTCATAATTATGTAAAATGTAAGTAGCTGCAGCCAAATGGTGTCTCGCCTCTCTAAAAATTCAATTAACTTTCTAAATAAATAAAATTATTTAAAATTCAATTTTTTAATATAAAAAAATTACTCGTATCGATTTTCGCCAACAAAATATAAAGCTAATCTGGCAGATCTGAGTGCCCATAAACAAAAGTCTCCATCCTTTATATCCAAATTTCTCTGTAAAACTTTATGGTGGTACTCAGCGAATACATCATGGAGTTCTTGTTTATTATAAACGAAAGCTAACATTTTCAAATTATTTGTTACTAGTCTCTCCAATTTTTTACTGTTTGCCGCTTGAGTAGAAATAACGCCACTTTTAGGCGAAAAAAGATCCTCGCTTGTGTAAAAAGGAATTGATTCGTTCTTTTTTTTTAAATCTTCGTAAGTTTTCTCAGAAAGTTCTAACAATTCTCTGGCCTTTATTCGAAATTAAGTCAGAATCATCAGTGTTACATCTATTTTACATCTATTTTATGTTACCAGTATATAACAATTATGACGTCCTTTTTACATTGATTGGTCATTTACCAACGGACGATAATGATTCATTACATTGTCGACTAAAGATATGGTAGGAAAATACCATATCATCGGTAGATAAAGCAGGCATCTACATAATAATATAATAGTAAATAAAAAAATGTCCACCTTTTTGTAGTCATCTTTCTTTATCAACAAATAAGCATAATGATTGATAATTTTCATTGCCAAATAAATGATTTCCGACTTTTTTATAGAATCTCGTATCAATGCTAAAGCAGATTCCAAAATTTCCATTGCTACTCTATCTTCCCCCAAATTAACAAAAATTTTTGAACTTTCGTAGAATAAAGTATTCTTCATGGCTAACATTCTTAAAGAAAGTGAATCGTGTGCGCTTTTCTCTGATTTTGACTTCTTTAAATTTTCTAGCCTCTCAATCATCTTTTCGATTATGATTTTTGCTTTTTCATGGTAATTAGCTTTTCGGAAAGATTTTAATTCTTGAAAATCATCGTGAAGAATTTCAAAATTAGTTTTTAAAAAACACGTATTTTTATCCATTCTCTTCAGTTTTGAGAAAAATGATCTTTTTTAATAAAATTGACAGAAAGCAAGATTTTTTTGAAATTATATGATGCAACTTCAAGTCAGTGGCAAATTTTTGTTTCGGATTTTCTATAAGAGAATTTTTTCTTTCTTAGAAACCAACTTAGAACAAAAATTCTTTAGAGTTTTAGATTTCAACTTTAAATAAAACAGTTGTTTCATTCATTAAAAAAAAACTAATTTTCAACAAAATATTTGAATTCTCAACTAAGAAGATGAATTTTCAACCATTCAAGGAGATTAATTTTGTACCAAAGAGATACAACTTTAAAAAAAATAGTTACATTTATAAATTATATTAAAACTAGGCAAGATTTTAATTTTAGATCGACAAGAGTTCATCATTAAAAAATACGATTTTTCAACAAAATATTTGATTCTTCAGCCAAAAACTATTTTTATTTTAAACCAAACATTTGCAATTTTAATATAACAGATGAAATTTATATATTTATATTTATAATTTTAAGGGAAAAATAATTTTGAGTACAAAATTGAAATTTTTAATAACTATTTTTTTATGTTTCTTATTTAATGTTCCTAGCTATTTCGGCAAAATAAAAAAATTAAGATTTCAGATATTTGTCGAAACATTGCCTATAAAATTTAGAAGATATTTATTTTTATTTTACAAAATTTTTTAAATTTTAGGAAAAATTTGAGTCTCTTTAACAGATATTTAGGACGTTTTGACGTTTGGAAATTAAAAAAATATATTCGATAAATTTTCGGAAATCTTGAAAAGTCTTGAAATATTTTTTATTTTGTTCAAAAGTTAAAAAATTCCTAAATAGCTTTTAATTTTTTTAACTGACTCGATTTTTTCCCTAAAAATTTTTTTTTTTTTAATTTTTTAGAAATGTTTTCTTAGAATTAATTTTTCAAAATAAAGAATCCTTGAATTATGCCCACGGATCTATAGAGTATTTTTTAATTATGTTAAAAAAATTATTCCAAGTTTTATTTAATATTTTAAAGCGCCTTTAAAATACTTAAAAGCGTCAAAACATTATTATTAAATCTTCAAAAATCTGATTTTTTCAAAACTTTGTTTAAATCTTTTCAAATTTTGAATTATTTTTTAAATATATTTGTATTATATAAGTAATAAATGTTAAGAAACGAATAATTTTCCAATATTAAAATACAGTTATAATTAAATTTTCATCTTTTTTTAATTTTTAATTATGTTTATAATCATACAGAAATTACTTTTACCATGACAGTTTTTTTTAAGTATTCATCTACTAAACTGATATAAAATTCCGAATAATTATTAGTAGACAAATAGATGTAGCCTTATTTAATATGACCAATAAGTTATAAACAGCATTCTTTTGTCGTTCTTAAAAAATTTGGTCAAAAAGTTAGTAACAGAATTACGTTCCACCAATTTTTTTATAGGACATTATTTTTTGAAAATTCGCGCGGAATTGTGAATGGATTCGTCACTTCCGCACTACGGAGAGGCTAAAAATATATTTTTCCTGAATGCACGGAATTTTGTCCAAACCACTTATTTATGTTTTGATGTGACGTTTTATCATCGAAGTGATAAGAGGACAAAAAATTGAGGAAAGCATTAAAGTAATTAGTATATTCAGAATATTAAAAGAAAATGAAAGAGGAGGTCATTTCAATGGGTAATTATGAAAATAAACACTTTCTAAAATTCCTGTTTGTTTTTTTTTTCTATATATTTTGTCTTAGCAATTGTTGAACAAAATTAAATATATCAAGTTAGTTTAAAGATAATTACCCAGCAAGAAGAAACTAATATATAATAATCTACGAATAAACTAATATGTAATAACATTCCCGAAGAGTTTATAATATTACCGAATTGAAAAATTCCTTAACAATAAAAAAATTGAAAAATTCCCGAATAATAAAATTCTCGAATTAGAAAATTCCCGAATAATAAAATTCCGAGGAGTTTATAATATTATGGAATTGAAAAACTCCTGATTAATAAAATTCCCGAATTATAAAATTTCGGAAAAATAAAATCCCTGGATAATAAAATTACCGAATTAAAACTATCCAGAATAATAACATTAATGGAAAATAAAATTCCCGACACTGCAGTAAAATTCCAAAATTGGAAAATTTCAAAATAATAACAATCCCGTATTATAACATTCTCGAATATTAAAATTCCCGAATAATAAAATTTCCAAACAATAAAATTCCCGAATTATATCATGCCCGAATAATAAAATTCCCAAAAAATAAAATTCGCGACACTGTAAAATTCCCGAATAATAAAATCCCTGAATTATAACATTCCCGAATAATAAAATTTTCAAATAATAAGGTTCCCGACAATGTCCAATTCCTGAATTGGAAAACTACCGAAAAACATTCCCAAATAATAAAATTCCCGAATAATAAAATTCCTGAATTGTAACATTCCCGAATAATAAAATTCCCGACACTGCCAAATTCCTGAACTGGAAAATTCCCGAATTGAAAAATTCCCGAATATCATTCCCAAATAATGAAGTTGCCGTATAGTAAAATTCCCAAAAAATAAAATTGGCGATACTGTAAAATACCGAATAATAAAATCCCTGAATAATAAAATTTTCAAATAATAAAGTTTCCGACAATGTCCAATTCCTGAATTGGAAGATTTCCGAAAAAAATTCCCAAATAATAAAATTCCCGAATAATAAAATTCCTGAATTGTAAAATTCCCGAATAATAAAATTCCTGAATTGTAACATTCCCGAATAATAAGATTCCCGACAATTCCAAATTCCTGAATTGGAAAATTCCCGAATTGAAAAATTCCTGAATATCATTCCCAAATAATGAAGGTCCCGAATAATAAAATTCCCAAAAAATAAAATTCGCGACGCTGTAAAATTCCCAAATAATAAAATCCCTGAATTATAACATTCCCGAATAATAAAATTCCTGAAAGAAAATGTCCGACCCTGCAAAATTCCCGAATAATAAAATTCTCAAAATTGGAAAATTTCTGAAATTTTATAATATTATCGAATTGGAAAATTCCCGAATAGTAAAATTTCCGAATAGTAAAATTCCCGAATGATACAATTTCCGAATAATAAAATTCCTGAATTATAACTTTTTCGAATAATAAAATTTTCGAGTAATAAAATTCCCGGATATTAAAATTATCGAACAATTTAGAATATTACCGAATTGGAAAATTCCCATATTATAAATTGTTCGAAAAATAAAATGCCTGAATAATAAAATTCACGAGTTAATATTTTCCGAATTATAACATTCCCGAATAATGAAATTCCCGACAGTTAATTTCCGAATTATAAAAGAACAGATATAGAAAATTCCCGAACTATGAAATCTAACTTTTTCAGAAGTATTATGTATTTGTTAAAAATACATCAACCAAATACTTTTATTGCAAATAAAAAAATTATTTTCAAAATTTAAAGTTCCTAAAATTACGGGTTGAATTCAATGTAACAATACTTGAAAAACCTTCATTTAGAAATGTATTCTTTTTTTCAATTTTTATTATTTCAAATAATAATATTTTAAACTTTAAACACTAACAATAATATTTTTTTGTATGCAAATATTTGATTATTGTATTTTTAATAAATAAATAATATATTTGCAAAAATTGTAATTTTTGGAATCTTATTATTCGGACATTTTACAGTTTCGGGAATATTATTTTTCGGTATATTTCAGTCGTCCGTAAAAAATTTATTCTTAATCAAGAAAATATTTTTTTTCAATTTAGACAATCACCATGTTTTTTTAAACGAGGCAGCGATAAACAACAGGGCAAAAGGATTTATATTTCAGGCGACAACATTGGAAGGTAATAATAAAATTGCTTGGTTGTTGAAAGCCATCACTTTTATTGATTTAACCACATTGGGAGGCGACGACACAGAGACAAACGTTAAAGCTCTTTGTTATAAGGTACTATCTTAATTTTGTAAATAAATAAAATGCCATTAAATTATATGAGAATTTAAATAAAAATAGATTTTCCATTTATTTACAAATTTTTTTATTTAAAATTAATTTGATTTTGAATTAAATATATACTTTCAAAGTAAATTTTATTTCAATTTATAGAAAATATTTATAGCTTGTTTTTAATTGCGATATGAAATTGAATAAAAATAGTTCATTATTTGTAAAAGTATATTTATATTACTGCATTTTATTATTTTGTTGAAAATTCATCTCTTTGGTTGAACATTAATTTTTTTATTTACATAGTTAAGTATTTGTTTTTGATCAAAAATTATCATTCTTAGTTAATAACTCAACAACAAAAAATGATAAATAGCAGTTTTCTGTAAAATTAATGCTAAGGATGGTATTTAAAAAAAATTTAATTTTTTTTCTATGTGAAAAGTTTCCAAGTATTTTTGAAATAATTAAAAAATTTTAAACAATTATTACTCTTAAAAATATTTTTTCCCAGTAAATCGTGAAAAGTTGCTATATTTCAGGATAAATAATATAGTTGTGAAATTTAAAAAAATGCCTTTTATTTAACATATTTCGCAATTGTTTAAACAATTTCTATTTGTATATTTTTTCACCTAATCGTGAACAAGTAATTTATTCTTGAATCAATGACAGACTTAACGAGTGTTAAGAGTAATGTTTTATTTATAATATTTGAAAATTGTTTAAACGATTTCTATTTGTTTAAATAATTTTTCCCATCTAAATTGTAAAAAAGTTATTATTTTCTAGAATTAATGATTCAGTTAACGAATATTAAGAGCTATATTTATATATGAAAGACAGTTTCAAATTATTTAAACAATTAAAGATTTTCAAGTGAATGATTTTAATTTGTTTAAATAATTGAAAAATGTTTTTTTTTAATTTTCACTATTGATATTTTGTCATTAGTTCTAGAAAAAAAATTTCACGATTCACAGGGAATTATAAATTTCTAGGCAGTAAATCCAATTTCTCTGGCTTTTGATTTTGAGAAAATTCGTACAGCAGCGGTTTGTGTTTATCCAGCAAGAGTTGAAGATGCAGTTTCCGCCTTGGAAGAATTGAATGGCCAAGATGTCGAGGTGGCTAGTGGTAATAAATTGATATTTTTATATTTCAATAATAGGATTTAATTAAAAATTATGTGATACATTGGTAACAATTATGCAAAAATGTTGTAACAATTATGTGGTATTTTTGTTACAATTATGAAATATTTAGGTTACATTTATGTAAATTTGAAGTGAAAATTGTGTGGTATTACGATAAAAATGATGTAATATTGAGGTAAAAATTATGTAACACCTTGGTAACATTGATGTAGCATTTATGTAACATTTATGTAACATTGAAGTGAAAATTGTGTGACACTTTGGTAGACATTTTTTAATATTGAGGTAACATGTATGTAACATTTATGTGATATTTTGCTAAAAATTATACAAAATTTGTGTAATAATTATGTTGCATATATGCAACATTTATTTGATATCTTAGTAAAAATTATGTAACATTAAGGTAACATTTATCTAACCTTTATGTAACATTGAAGTGAAAATTATGTGATATTTTGTCATCAATTATGCAACATTGCGGTAACACTGATGTATCATTTATGTAACACTTATGTAGCATTTATGTAACATTGAAGTGAAAATTGTGTGATATTTTGATAACAATTATGTAGTATTGAGGTCAGATTTATGTAACATGTTCATAACATATGTAACATTTATGTAATATTTATATGATATTTTGCTAAAAATTATGCAAAATGTGTGTAATAAATATGTTGCATGTATGCTACATTTATGTGATACCTTGGTAAAAATTATGTAACGTTGAGGAAACATTTATGTAACCTTTATGTAATATTGAAGTGAAAATGATGTGATATTTTGGTATCAATTATGTAACATTGTGCTAACATTGATGTATCATCTATGTAACATTTATGTAGCATTTATGTCGCATTGAAGTGAAAATTATGTGATATTTTGGTAACAATTATGGAAAATTGGTGTAAAAATTATGTAACAATGAGGTAACATTTATATGATATTTTACTAAAAATTATGCAAAATGTGTGTAATAATTATGTTGCATGTATGCAACATTTGTGTGATATCTTGGTAAACATTATTTTTACATTCAGGTAACATTTATGTAACCTTTATGTAACATTGAAGTGAAAATGATGTGATATTTTGGTATCAAATATGTAACATTGAGGTAGCATTGATGTATCACTTATGTAACATTGAAGATAAAAATGTGTGAAAGTTTGGTAAAAATGATTTAATATTGAGGTAACATGTATGTAACATTGAGGTCACATTTATGTGATATTTTGCTAAAAATGATGTAAAATTTGTGTAATAATTATGTTGCATGTATGTAACATTTATGTGATATCTCGGTAAAAATTCTGTAACACTAAGGTAACTTTTATGTAACCTTTATTTAACATTGAAGTGAAAATAATGTGATATTTTGGTAAGAAATATGGAAAATTTATGTAACAATTATGTAACATGTATGTAACATTATAAGTATGTAGAATTGATATAACATTTACGTAAGAATTATGATATTTTATCAACAATTATGTAATATTGCGTTAACATTTATGTTACATTTATATAGCATATTTCACATTGAAGTGAAATTGATATGATATTTTGGTAAATATTATGGAAAATGTGTGTAAAAATGATGTCAAATTGAAGTAGCATTTATGTAACAGTTATGTGAAAATAATGTGATATTTTGTTAAAAATTATTCAAAATTTGTGCAATAATTATGTTGCATGTATGCAACATATATCTGATATTTTAGTAACAATGATATAACTCTGAGGTAAAATTGATGTAACATGTATGTAACATTTAAGTGAAAATTATGTGATATTTTGATAAAAATTATGCATAATTTGTGTAACAGTTATGTTACATTTACGTAAGAATTATGTGGTTTTGTTAACAATCATGTAACATTGAGGTAACATTTATGTAACATTTATGTGAAATGTTCCTAAACCCGCATTTTTATTTTTGAGTTAAATTCCCATCCTTTTAATTAAATGAAATTAAAATTTTCAATCATCTTACCAGTTGCTGCAGGATTTCCAACAGGACAATACCCATTGGAAACTCGCCTGCGGGAAATTGAAATTGCTGTCAAATCTGGAGCAACAGAAATCGACGTGGTGATAAGTAGGTCATTAGCTCTGGCCCACAGATGGGAGGATGTTCTTATTGAGTTAAAATCAATGAAAAAATCTTGTGGTCCAGCTCACATGAAAACAATCCTCGCAGTCGGAGAATTACCCTCCCTTCAAGATGTTTATAAAGCTTCCATGATTGCCATGCAAGCTGGGTCTGATTTTATCAAAACCTCGACCGGAAAGGAGACCATTAATGCCACACTTCCGGTTGGAATTGTCATGTGCAGGGCGATTCGAGATTATTATCGAGAAACCGGTCGTAAGGTACAATTAAAACCCGTTTTTCTTTTTTTTTTTCTTTAAATTTTGTTATCAATATTATTTTTTTTTGTATTGAAGGTGGGATTTAAACCAGCTGGTGGAATTAAAACTGCATCGCAAGCCCTTCAGTGGATGGTTTTGATTAAAGAAGAATTGGGAAATGAATGGTTGGACAAATCATTATTCCGATTTGGAGCCTCGAGTTTATTGGACGAGATTTTGAAAGTCCTGGGCAATGTGATTTCGAAATAATGTCAAAAAGGTTTTCCAAAATTTTAAGATGGATTATATCAGAAAATATTTTTGTAATTTAAGTGTTCTTTAATAAATTTGAAATAAGATATTAAATTTTTAAATATATTTCTCCTTGTATTTTTAGAAACAAAAGTTTAAGAACAATTATAAATTAAATTTTTTATGAGTCAGATTCTAAAAAAGGTTGCGAAAAATAATTATTAAAATAAAAATATTACATCCGCTACATCTAAATTATTTTTTAAGAATAATTTAGGACGATTACAATTTTTCAGAGATTTTTTTAACTTAAGAAAATTCTAAAGGTCAATTTTCAACAACAAAAAGTGGAAAAAGTAATTAGTTTCGAATAGTTTGAAAATTGAAAAGATGTTTAATTTCGGGAAATTTTCAACTTCTAATTACCTGAAAAAATAAAAAGGATCTATTTTATATTTTAAAAGCTTTACAATTCGAAACAGCATTTTTTCCAGTATTTAAAAAAATGGTAGGAAAAATTTCAATTATTAAAAATGTATTTAAAATTATTTACAACATTTTAAAACAAAAATAAAATAATAAAACTTTTTTCTGAAGATTCCGGGGAAAATTTTAATTAAAATTTAGAAGCTTTTCACAAATTTTAAAAGGCTTTAACAGAATAAGTTTTTGTAAGTGTTCTGGGAAAATTTTAATCATTTTTTCTTTAAAAAAATTTATTTTATGAGAATATGTTAAACTGCAGAATTTTTTCAAAATTTGAGGAAAAATTAAAATCAATTAAAAAGATATTTAGAGTTTTTTTTATTACAAATTTGAATAATTTAAAACTGAAAAGGTGTAAACAAATTTGAAACAATATGTTGATTTTCGAAGATTTTAAAATAAATTTTTAAAGTTTTTAAAAAATAATACAAAAATTCGAAAAACTTAAAACCAAATGAAGATTTTTGAATATTTCGAAATAAATTTGTGAAGTTTGCTAAAGATATCGAAAGATTTCGTGATAATAAAGAAATTTCTGAAGATTTCTGAGATATTTAAAGTTATTCTTTATTTTGAAAGATTAGTCTAAAGAGAATATTTCACAAGGTTTTAAAATATCACAAAAGATTTGCAAAATTGTCAAAAAAGTATCTGGAAGATTTCAAAGCAATTTATTTAATTTTGTAGATCTTTTTCAAAGTCTAGGGGAAATTCGAATTATTTCTTTAAAATATTTAAAGCTTTAAATTTTTTTTTTAATTCAAAAAAAAATAATAATAAAAATTTCTAAACATTCCTTGAAAAATTTAAATTAATTTATTATTTTTAAAAATTAGAAATATTTAGGAGTTGTAGCAAGATACAGCAATAATTTTAAACTAAAAAAAATTAGCAAATACAGGTTTCTGTTAAGATTTTTGGGAAAATTTTCAATATTTTTTTGTTTTACAAAATTTATTTTAAGAGATTATTTAAAAAATTTTCAAACAATTTCAAAAGTTGTCAAAAAAGCAGCTGGAACATTTTAAGGAAATGATTTAATTTTGCAGAATTTTTTGGCAAAATTTGAGGAACATTTTTTACAAAATTTCAAAAATAGTTTAAAATTAGAAAATATGTCAAAAATCTTTAAACATAATGTCGATTTTTTAAGATTTTAAAATACATTTTTTTCAAGATTTTGAAAGGTCTCAAGATAATAATAAAATTTTCTTAAGACTCCTGAGAATATTTAGTCATTATTTATTTTTAACAATAATTTCAAGAGAATAATTAAAAAGATTTTTAATCCATTTTTTTAATTTTTAGAATTTTTTTCGAATTTTAGGAATAATTCGAATGATTTTAAAATATAATTAGAAAAGTTAAAAAAGCAGAAATAATTTAAAATTGGTAAAGATTTTTAAAATCTCAAAACAATATGTCGATTTTTTAAGATTTCAAAATAAATTTTTGAAATTTTCTAAAGATATCGAATGATTTCAAGATAATAAAAAAATCTGAAGTTTTCGGGGAATACGTTAAGGGTTCTTTATTTTGAAAAGCTAATTTTGAAAGATGATTTAAAAAGATTTTAAAACATTATAAAACACAATTTTAGGAATAAATCGAGTCATTTCGAAAGATATTTAGGAATTTTAGAAGTTTTTCAGAGATTAAACAAAATTTTTAACTGCTAAAGATAGCGGAAAATTTGAAAAACATTCAAAAAAAATTTCTAACCATAAAAAAGTCCGAAATATCTTATAAATTGACACAAAATTTTGTAAAATAAAAATAAATGTCTTTCAAATTTTCTAAATACTTTCTCGGGATCACTGAAAATTTCCGAATAATAAAATTTCCGAATTAAAAAATTCCCCAATAATTAAATTCCCGACAGTTTTATAATATTACCGAATTTGAATATTCTCGGCAGAAAATTATCGAATTCTAACATGAATTAGTTTTTTTTCAATTATTGTTATTTTAAATTCAAGCAATACTTTTTGAAATTTTTAGCATTATAAATATTTTTTTAATCAAAATATTCGGCTACTGTATTTTTACTAGAATAAAATTTATTTAAAAAATTGCAATTGTTTAAATTCCGGAATTTTCTAGTTCGGATATTTTATAATGCGGCAATTTTCTGTCGGGAAATTTATCCCTATAAATATTTAAACATTTAAAGTGATTCTCTATTTTGAAAAATTAATTATTAGATAATAATTAGAAAGATTCTGAAGACATTTTTTTAATTAGCATTAATTAACATTTTTAATTAGCATTTAATTAACATTTTTTTAATTAGCATAATTTTTTCAAATTCGAAAAATGTAAGACAGTTTAAAGATTAATTCGAGTAATTTTGAAAGAAATTTAGGAATTTTAGAAGTGTTCAAGAAATTAGAAATATTTCCGAAATATTTCCGAAATATTTGAAACATTATCAAAAAGGAATTTGGAAGATTTTCAACAAAACAGAAAAATTGATCCAAAATTAAAAAATAAATTCAAATGGTCAGAAACACGAACTAGAAACAGAAATGTAAGAAGGAAAAAGAGAAAGAATCAAATAACCCGCTCTGTGATACTTCACCTGGTGGCAGAATTTTTAATCAATAGCGATCCATCCACACTGCGCCTGCGTAGCGTCCAAATTCGGATTGGCTATCATTTGCGCCCCTTTTTAAATTATTAAATGTGCAAGAAAATTGTTTAAACAAATAATATTTGTAAAATAATTGAAACTAATTATTTGTTCACAAGTTGGACTTATAAAGTAAAATGTAAAATTATTTGAATTAACTACTTAAAAATAAGCAATCGATTTTAAATTAAAAGGAAGGAATACCTTTTTTTACCACAAATATGAATTTAAAATCATTTTTAATATATTTATGTTCTTGAGAATGATTATTTGTAGTAAAAAATTGTAAACAAAAAAGACCAAGTTAATAATTTTAAATAGGTGCGTGAACGGCTGCCAATCCGATTTTCGACGCGACGCATGCGCAGTACCAAAACATATCAGAATTCGGAGCACTGACGAGACTTCAACCTTTTTCCACCTTTTCCAGTCTTTGTCTTCAAGATGGTAAGTTTCATTTTGTAATTTCTAAGTTAAATCCATAAACATCGCTAAAACAAAATAAAATTTTAGTGCAAGCTCGATTAGAAACGAAAGTGAAAATATATGAGTGCCTTAAGAAATAAATATTTTCGACGAAAATAAAATCTTTCGGGTCCAAAATCAAAAAACGTGTCATCTCCCGTCATCTGTTTGTTCCCTCTTCTAAAGTTTTCCGTTTCTTGTTATTTAATTAAAGCATGCAAAAATGGTGGCTGTTTTAGTTATAGTTTGGAAAAAAGGTACTAAGGAGTTAAAATTACATTTTTCGAATTATTAAATTTTGACAATTTCATTTCATGTGTGACATAACCTATTTTCCCGATAAAACAAACTCTATTTTTTATATACTCCATATTTGATAACAAAAATGTGAATTATTATTAAAGAATCCAAATTAACTTTTTGATTATTTAGTAAACATAAGACAACATTGTGGTGTGATCATAAAATCGGCAAAATTGGTTAGTTACTGCTACAGAAATTTACGAATTATAGTTGGGGACGTTGTAATTTTATTGAGTTTAAAGTCTTAGAAATTGAATAATCTTCAAACTGGGACAGAAATTTCTTTTAAACTTAGATGTAAATGAACAAAATGTGATAAATCCATGTTTTTAAATTGAGAATTGTTTTTTGATGTTTGGATGAGTAACAATAAATCGATTATGAAGTTGAAGTGAACGAACTCAATTTTTTTTATTTGAGCGTTTATCCATAAAATAATAATGAAATAATATAGTGATTATTTTATAAAATTATGTTCCGATTTCATATGTAAACAGGAAATTGTAAATTTATATATTTAGTGTGCTTATGCGTGTATTGAATCGAGAGAATAAATCCATCTTATTTTTTTAGGTTACTACATATTAATTAAGATTATTATTAAAATCCAATTAAAAAGTTTCAAGTTAATTGTTTACTGCGATAAATTTTCCGAATTTTAGAGTAACAAAGATTTCTGGGAAAATTTCAATGATTTTTTTTTAAGTTTAAGAAAAATTCCATCAGTTTAGAATATATTTCGGTTTCGAAATTTATCTGAAACTTTAAAAATTGGAATCTTTTGAAATAGATATTCAGAAGGCTTAGAAGTTTCAATTTGTGTAATTGAAGATTCAAAATTATTTTTCGTTAAATATTCATATTTTCGGATTGAATATTCGACTTTTTGGTTAAAAATTCAACCATTTTGTTTGAAAATTTGTCTCTTATGGTTGAAGTTAGTACTCTTATTGTTGGATACAAATTCATGTAATTTGTTAAAAATTCGTTTTTGTGGTAAGAAACTAATGTTTTTAATTGGAAATTCAAATTTTCGGATTACTGCAATTGTAATTTATTAAAAAATTATTTTTTTAAGAGAAAATTGAACTTGAATTTTTGTTTGTTAAAAATTGGTCTTTTTGATAGAAAATTAATGTTCTTAGTTGTAAATTAATCTTTTGGGATTCCAAATTCAACTGGTTGGTTAAAAAATCGTCTCTAGGTGGAAATTCAATTGTGATTTGTTAAAAATTCTTTTCTTTTTTGGTTGAACAATTTTTAATTAATTTTTTTAACTTGAAAACTTAACTATTACATTTTTTGTTGTTAATGAATATCTTTTAGTTAAGAATTTATGCATTTTGTTAAAAATTCGTGTTTTGGTAAAAAAAATTAATGTTTGTGGTAAAAATTCGACTATTTTTATGAAAATTTGTCTTTCTTTGAATTCAACTGTTTTTGGTTCCAAAGTAAAGTCTTTTTGGTTAAAATTTAAACTTACATCTTTCGTTGAGAATTCTTATTTTTGGTTGAAAATTCAAGTACTTCAGTAAAAAATATTTTTCGTTTAAAATTCAACCATTTTGTTGAAAATCTGTCTCTTTTGGTTAAAGTTAGTTAAAAATGCATTTTTGCGGTTTAAAAACAGTTTTTTTTTTTGGAAAATTTATTTTTTTCACCAGAAATTTAATTATTCAATTTTTTGTTGAAGAATTGTATTTAAAAATTCATATAATTTTTTAAAATTCGTATTTTTGGTAGAAAATTCATCTTTTGTTAGAAATATAATTATTTTATTAAAAAATTTGTCTTTCTGACATAAGAATTAAACTTCTTGTTTGAAAATACATTTATTTGATTAAAATTTCAACTATTTTGTTGAATTTAACTGTTTTTGGTTCCAAATTCAAATGTTTTTCGTTAAAATAGGAACTATTAAATTTTTCGTGGAGAATTGATCTTTTTTGGTTGCAAGTTTAGCTATTTTTAAAGAATTAGTTCTTTGAAAGATAATTTTTTAAACTGTAAATATAACTATTCCACTTTGGGTTCAAAATTGATCACATTTAGTTAAAAATTCGCCTTTTTGGTGGAAAATTAATCTTCGTGGTTAAAAATTCATCTATTTGATTTTAAATTTAAATATTTTGTTTAAAATTGAACTTTTGGTTAAAAATTAAATTATTCCGTAAAAAATGCATCTATTTTGTTAAAAATAATTTTTTTTACCTTAAATACAACTGGTCCATTTTGGGTTTGAAAAATTGATCTTATTTAGTTCAAAATTCTTGGATTTTGTTGAAATATCGTGTTTTTTGTTTGTTTTTTAGTCGAAAGTTAATCTTATTGGTTGAAAATTCATTTTTGTTGTTAAAGCTTTCTCATTTTAGTTGGAAATTTTATGACTTGGGACAAAAATTTAACTGTTTTGTTCAAAATTCTTCTTTTTTTAAAATTAATATCTAAATTGTAAATACAACTATTCCATTTTGGGTTCAAAATTGATCTTCTTTAGTTGAAAATTTAAGTATTTTCTTTAAGTTGGTCTTTTTGGTTAGAAAAGTAATCTTTTTGGTTGAAAGTGGAATTATTTGGTTAAAAATTCATCAATTTTGTTGAAAAGTGAAATATTTTTACTTGAAATATGAGAAATCGGTACTTGGAATAAAAAAAATGCTAACGATATTAAGTTATGTTAATATTTTTTACCGGAAATCGATTATTTGAACAAACATTGGGTTTAAATGAAGATTTGTCATTTTAAACCATTTTTTGTTATATTATGCTTTTCGTTTAAAGTTAATACTGCCAATAAAAAATCATCAGAAGTTAACATAAATAATTTTCATCGATTATAAAATACCTTATATCTGCTTTTCTTTTATATTATTTTAAACCATAAATGCTACGACGTACAACAATTTCTTACGAATGAGTATGTTTTTATGGTAATTCTTTATATATTTTTCAAAATTCAATCGGATTTATAAAATTTTGTTTGCTTACTTGTTATTTGTTGGCATTAAAAAATATAACAAATTTCAGGCTCGTGGTCCAAAGAAGCATTTGAAGCGTCTCAATGCCCCAAAGGCATGGATGTTGGACAAATTGGGGGGAGTTTATGCCCCTCGTCCATCAACTGGTCCCCATAAATTGAGGGAATCTTTGCCGCTTGTGATTTTCCTTCGCAACAGGCTGAAGTACGCTTTGACCAATAGCGAAGTGACCAAAATCTGTATGCAAAGGCTCATCAAGGTCGATGGAAAAGTTCGTACTGAGCGCAACTACCCCACCGGTTTCATGGATGTTGTAACCATTGAGAAGACTGCTGAATTTTTCCGTTTGATCTGCGACGTCAAGGGGCGTTTCACAATCACCGCATCACGGCCGAAGAAGCCAAGTACAAATTGTGCAAAGTGAGGTAAGTTCAGACTGGACCAAAGGGAATTTTCTTTAGGTAGACTTACGAAAGGTTTGGATCCTTTGCAGATGATAAAGACGTTGTGCAATCTGTATACCCTGTATATCGTGCTACCCTTTCGCGCAACTGAGATTAATCGCCAGGGATATAAGAATTCTTCAACTTGAAATGACAAATTAATTTGCGAAGCAGCCGTTGCTGACCATCGCTAAAACTTTTTTTATTTCCGAGATGTTAATTAACTTTTTCGTACTTAGCAGAATAAATAAATTTTTGTTGTTTATGAATTATCGAATCGTAGAATTTTCTTTTTTTTTTACTTGAAAATGAAACAATTTGGTCGAAAATTATATTTTGTTGTTGAAAATTCTTAGTTTTATGTTAAAAATGTAACTGTTCTGTAGAAAAATCGTCTTGGTGGCTTAAGCAGTCAGAAATCTAGTCGAAAACTCCTTTTCCCTTGTGTTGCAAATTCATATTCTCGGGTTGAAAATTCAACTTTTTTGTAGAAAAGTTGTCTTTTTGGTTAAAAAATTCAAGAATTCGATCGAAAATTCTTTTTTTGTTCCTTTGTTTAAAATTCATATTTTTGGGTTGAAAACTCAAGTCTTTTGTTGAAATTTGAACTTCTTTCCAAAAAATTAAGTTTTTTGTTGAACTCATAATTTAAGATGAAAATTCAACTGTTGTTGAAAATTAACTTTT